>CM039596.1:10251156-10546572 GCA_022457205.1 Saccharum spontaneum | reverse complement strand
GTGATCGTTTACGGAGCGTTTAATCTAATATATGCGTCTACAGCATAATTACTAATAAAGTAAATCAAGGCAAACAAATCTAGAATTTAAATGGACACCAAAAATTAGGTTTAAGTGTTTTAAATATGTAGGGTTTTATTTTATAGGATTTATGGTTAAAGAATTACGTCATTCGGAATTAAATCGAACGAGATATGAATTTCTAAAATCTACCGACTATTCGCGATTGAAGTAAGCATGGAAAATATTTCTACAAATTTTATCTACTTAGATTGGGTAACAGTTATATATTTGTGGCCTAGAGGAGTTCTAGTTGATTCTAGAATTTTTCTATGAATTTTTCTATATTTATAAACTCACCTTTTAACACTCGGTGTACGTTCCCGGGTACCCTTAGCAGTTATTTTGGAATTCAGCAGCTGTGGCAGTTTGGCAGGGCGTTGCCTCCTGCTGTTTTGGTGGACCGATCTGGTGGTCCTCTTCCCTCTCTCAATATTCTAGTGCACCGGGTCTAGGGGGAGAAAAGAGAGAGGTGATGGGTGAATTCACGTGGTTCTGGCCATTCAGTCCGTCCTCATCCCATCCATCCGCTCGGTCACGAAGCCAGAGGGAGAAAGAGCGTGATAGAGAAAGAAGAGACAGAGGGAAGGGGAAAGGAAAGGGGAGCCGGCACATCGAGTAGGCAGAGCAGGGTGGCAGTTCGCGGCAAGTTGGTGCTTGGGACGGCGGCGGCGCGTGCGGCTCGGCAGCGCACGGCGGTCTCCGGCGTGTGGCGTGCGGCGGCACTGGAGGTGCTAGCGGGCGGCGGGCTGGCTGTGGATTGGTGCGGAGCGGGGCTGCGAGGCAGGGGCGGCGATGAGGCAGCGGGGCTGCGGGGCTGCGTGCACGGCGGCTCTGTGGTGGCGAGGCGAGCATTTGCGGCTCGCGTCGGCGGCGTGCGGCAGTGCGCGGGCGTGGGCGGCGCGGCTGTGCATAGGACGGGGAGGAGGAGTAGCTGCGCAACGACCACAGCGACGTCTCCAGTTGCTTCGACGTTCCCTTCGCGTGCTCGAAGCTCGGCTCCGGTGCGTCGAGGCAGGGGCGCCGTGCCCCTCGGCAGGCCTCATCGGCGTCGGTTCCGAACTCCGGGTCGCGGTGGAGTGCTCGTCGACGGCAACTCCCGGTGGCTATTTATAGCCCCGGGAGTTCGGTTGGAGCAGCCGATATTTTCCGGCAGCATGGAGATTTTTGCCGCAGCATGGTTGAGCTGTCAACGGGAATCCAGGACTGGCGCAGGAAGACGACGAGGCCCTGAGGCGGTTTCGTGGCCAGCTCGTGCTTCACGTGCTCGGCTTCGGGAAGATGACAACGGGTGAAGTCGGTTCGGCACAGAGCTTGCGCTGTTTGGTGCTGATATTTTGGAGAGGGTGCGAATGATGGCTGGGCCCCACGTGTAAGTGGAAGAAGAGAGGAGGGAGGGAAAGGCCTGCTGCTTCTGCCGTTGCTGAAATGAACCAAGTGGGAGGAAGCGTACACAGTAGGGGTTCCTATTTCTAAATTCATTATTATTTTTGTAATTAAGCAATGTATGTGTATATGTAAACCTACTCGATGACGATGTATGCCTACTTAACCGAGTCATGTATATACGTGTATATATCATGAAGTATTACTGATTAAAGAATGCCGGGTTACTAACTAAAGAATGCACAACTAGCATAAAATATATTCCAGTGTAACTAACCATTATCATTTTAGCCATGATGAGAATTAAGAAAGGGAATTAATTAAATATAATAAGATGGCATGTATCATTTAATACTGATGCATTTCTAATACTAGGAAAATAAAGAATGTAACCATAAGGTATATCTAAATATTATATATATATATTCTATATGATAGAATTTAAAGGCAAGGATTTCTTATGCATAAAGACTAAATGTAAACTCATATTATGAAGAACAACTAAACATGTAACCTAGTGATGCGGTGGCTAATATAACTAAGCAGAGAAGCTAACTAAATATTGTTTATACTTACGATGCATTATCTATTTCTATGATATAATGAAAAGGTTTTAAATATTTCAAGAATGCAATTGATGATTAGAGGTCATTTTGGTGCCGCAATTAAATTCCAGACGAACAAACAATCAGACAATCAGGCATTTCATCACTCAATCAAGCAAGCAAATAATTCAAACGTTCTATACTAAATCTATATGGTGAACTTTGATGCAGGGTTTTGGAAAAGCATTTTCTTTTAAAACGGTTGTGAGGGAAAATAACTAATCAAGTTTAAATTTGTTGTAAATTTAATAAAAGTTCAAATTTTTAGTGATTTTTAAGATGATGCAAAACACAGGGTGTTACAGATCTACCCCACTTAGAAGAATCTCGTCCCCGAGATTCAAGTAGACTAGAGGGAGAAACTAGTCAGAGAGAAGAAACTAGAGAGGGAGAAAAAAAAATTAGAGAGAGAAAGATCCCAGATCCCTTTTTTTTTCTTGCTGGACTATCTCCCGTGAATTCTTGGGCCTTCGTAAATCCTATTCATTTACAGTAGGTCACCATTGTCATACATTGCTTGCGGTAACACTTGAGGCTAAGTGAATCAAATCCATCTCCGCTCATGTTTCCTGGTGCCCTTTTCTTGTAATATTAGTAGTCACTCAGCCCAAATCTTCTGTCTTTCTAATCCCTAAGTAATTCCAATTTCCAGGTCTTTGGCTACCCCACTTATAGGATTCGATCTTCTAGCGTTTTTCCAGAATATGCACACCATCATCCACCTTTATTTATTTACTATTTTTCTTTTTGGGTTGCGGAGCTACCCCACTTAGATGATTTAGACCTCTATTGTTTAATTTTCTTCAAATCCTCTGGATTTATGGTGCCAGCGTCTTGATTTTTTTTTGAGCAACAATAACTATGAACTTAGGATTCCATTTCTCATCCAAAAGCTTGCACCTTCAGTAGCTTGCTTAACTTGTTTTCACTCCACTTGATTAGTGACTCTTATATTCCTGAATAGGGGTCCGGGTCTACCCCACTTAGAAGATTTAACCTTAAATCTTCTATTATTCTTTTTCTTATTAATACCAGATTAGACCTTGACTATTTAGGAAGAAATTTTTTTTTTGAGCCGATTATTTTGTGGATATCTCTCACTTCCGCGTAGAATGTCATGATTTAGGTGCACTCCTGTTTATTCTTTTGTCATCACGAGGGGTGAACGTATTATTTTACTGGAAGTCAGCATGATTATCATAGGACCGCGAACAAGCATAGACTGCATCGAGTACAACAGGAGGAAAATGCACAACTAGGCTACGAGTACATATCCCGTGGGAGCAATTAGTCTACTTCATTGGACAGGGAGGCTTCATTCCGGCGTGCTGGAGGTTCTTCCACTGAGCTTGGTGCAGGTTCTTCTTCATTTGGCGGTGGTTGAGTGAGCGGGAGGAGAGGCTCGGCGTCGAAGTCTCTTGATGGTGGTGGTGCTGGGGGTACTGCAGGGTCCGTCCTTCTTCTTCCTGGTAGGTGGATGGGGACTCCTTCCAAAATCACGGGCTCTTGCCTATTAGCGGCGACTCGAGCTTGTGCTTCTACATGAAGGCTCCTGGCGTAGATCACGGCCACTTGGGCGCGGTGGATGCAGTTCATCAGTTCGGTAGCTTGCCTATCGTACTGCTCATCGAGGGAGAGTAGGTAGTCGGTCATGAACTTCATGGTGGGGTTGTCTTCTTGCTCTTGCAAGGCTTCCATGCGGGCGATCCAGGCTGGGCGGTTCTTCTCCAGTGGTGGGAAGAATCTCATGGGTGTACGAGTGATGGGCTCCTCATAGAGCTGGCACAGGTGTCGCAGGGCTTTGCGGGCGACGGCTTGGTAGGTGTCGGTGAAGCGAAAACCGGTTGCGGTCATGCTCCAAGCTTCGGCTATGTCGGGGAAGTCTTCACTCTTTGCGACGTAGATGGTGACTTCACAGCGCTCGATGCCATGTTCTTCATACTCACGGCCTTCATACTCGGGACGCTTTTGTATTCCAAGTCTCTGCATGGTGGCATACAGGAGCTTGGGGAATCCTTCGGTGTGGAGGCAGTAGCTGCTGACCCAAACACCTTCGGCCATTTGTGGGTGTGGGAGGAATCAACTGTGGTGGTTGCTTTGCTTTTGCTCAAGGTAAGGAAAAGCTCGCAGTGGATTCTTCAGTGGGCGTGGGTGATGCTGAGGGCAGAGGAGTTCCTTCTTTTATAAGGTATCGGTGGTGAGGCTTGCAAGGGACGCTTTGACTAGTCCTGAGGTGTGCAGTGGAAGGAAGTGGAGTCAGGATGGGTTCCACTACATAGTGGTGCACTGTGACGGGGTGTGCACTGTGACGGGGTGTACCCTGGACGACCGTGCGGTGGTCTTCGTTAGTTTGCGGCTTACTGTAAATCCAGAAAACGAGGTCGTTGGGGTCTGTTGGTGATGGTGGCATTGACTGCACCATTTTTTTTCTTCCTTTCTCTTTCAACGATTTCAGCCCAAAAAAAATCTCGAAAATATATGTGGCACCAACAAGATTTCTAGGATTTTATTCTACCCCTTTTTTTTCAACAGTTAACTCAAGGCCTTTCATATGGTAACGGGCGTGTTACAACAATGTACAAGATTATTGATCCTATCAGCATAGAAATTAGGGTAGCAAAGACGAACGTAACGAGCTCATCTGCTTCTAAGCACATCTCGAGGGCTTCAACTTCTGGCTTCTGACAGCGTACTTTTTCTTTTTCTTGCTATTTCTCTGATAAATCTTCAGCTGGCAACACTTCCTTCTAGCTTCTTTTCGGATTGTTAGAATAAGTTGGCACTAAAATGGGGGACTCGGGTGGGTGATCAGTGTTAAGAGTGGGGTGTCTTGCTTCTGAAGGGCAGCAGGGGCGTCTTTTATAGATGGTTGACGGCAGGGTTAGGAGAGCGGGTGCGCGCCATTATTGGCGGCATTGAGCAGCACCGGTCGCCGAGGGAATCGGCGTCGTGGAGGACAGCAGCAGCAGCTTTCGGCGGTGATGGAGGTGACAGCATGAGCGGCGTCGTGGGGCGGTGGTGGTGCGGCGTGCAGTGGGGGACAGCGGCGTGACACTGAGGGGACGGCACCGGCGTGCAGGAAAAGTGCGCGGTGGCATGGATGGTGGTGGCGTGCCGAATTTATGGTTTTCTCCTGTTGCTTGCTATGTTTTTTTTTAGTAGCTATGGTGTGACGAGGATCAGGCACTTGGTGTTGTTACTGGATAGACAATGTGTTGTTTGTACTGTCACAAGTAGCAATCGGGTTGCTGCTGATTCCTTATTTCTATCTTGTCTTCCAAAAATTATTTTCTAATAATTCCTGCCTTCTCAGTATATCTTAGATAGTTGTCTTCCTTTGCATAATCTCCAAGAGGTGCATCTAGAATGAGGGAGAAGGAAGAGCACAAGGTGGGGGAGAGATCTAAAAGGGGTAGTTGTAACAAACAACAAAGGTCAATCAAGATGTAACAAGCGTAAACGGCGTACGTTCTACTTTCACGTTTCTTCCATGGAAGGTTACTCTAGACCCGTGAAAGACCTAATCTCCAAGCTACCCTGTATTCTAGGTATGACCTAATCTACCCTAGCGATACTACTCGTAATTTTGAAGGGGGTGAGAAGAGAGAAAAAGTTGTTTTTGATATAGAAGGTGAAGGAAAGGTAAGAGTCAAGGGTTATTAGCAAAGATTTTTAAAAATAGTTTTTAGAAAAAGCATTCCTAACTAACGTCCATGCAAAGGGTTCGTCCTACAGTCCAAGTATGGCTCTGATACCACCCTGTCGGGCCCCTAATTTAGGGTCCACTGTGCATCAAGTATCAGTCCCTGGATCAGTAGCTGATACGCACAATTCGAACAAGATTGATATCAAAAACCATACTTTTATTGATAATGGGAAACACATTACAAAGTTCATATTACATAGCTTGGGCCACTGGCCTTACATTGTATATCAGAGATCTAAGACAGCGGTCCTATAACAACATGGCTCCATTCCTACAGGCAACTTGGAGTGCGGACGTAACCCTAGACTTATTCCTTAAGCGTATTCCTACAACCCGGTCATCGTAGTCCCAGTGTAACTTCTTCGGCTCCGCCTTCGAGTGTGCTCCAGACGTTCTATCCTTGCGTAGTCCTTGGTAGCTTCATCCTCGGATATACTCCTACAGCTTCATTCCTAAAAACATATAGTGGAGAAGGGGTGAGTACATACGTACTCAGCAAGCCCTAACTTTGGGTGGAGAGGTGGATGGAGGCTATATATATAGAGGGAGAGGTGCTTAGTGGTAAAGATGGTAGAGTGTAGTCATAAATATAGGTTGGGCCCTGGCAGGGTATTACCATCCTCACCAGTTCCCGAGTTGAATATAGATTGCCAAATTCATAAATACATCTTACCAGAGTATCACAGTTGTTGTAGTCTAATCATTTGGGGACCTCATCCCAGCGGTTGCCCATTCCAAGGACGTGGCTATTCGAATAGATTTAAGAAACTCTGCAGAGGTGTACAAATTTCCCCACATGATAGGCGTAGTCGATACCATCGTCATGGCTTAGACAGGCCTAACGAGACCTCATACCCGAGAGGGCGCTACCTTAGATTTCCATATAATTCCACCACGGACTACTCAGGGACCGGAACCCACAAGCATCAATCCGGTGGATGATCACATAGCATCCAGATTAAATAATAAAAGGGTGCTCGCACACGGCACAACAATAAATTTTACATGGAAGACCACAAAGCAACCATGCCGATCAGACCACGGTAGATCACACAGCAGCCGTGTCCTCTCCTATTAGTCCGTTGCCACTCCGGCCTCCTAGTGAAAATCATACTTCAATCTAACGGGGTGTGAGATCAAGTCTACCCATATAGACATGTGGCTGTACGAAATTCTGGCTAGGCGAGATGGCCAATGAACCGGTCCTTATGTGACCGAGGCGAGTATCTCCCGCAGGATCCCACACAGGCTATCCTGCCAAGGTAACCCATACCACATGAATTACCCCAACTCGCCCCCTGTCGAGGTTTAGTCCAATTTTACCAACTTAAGTTTCATAGTTATTATCCTCAAGTTCATAAATCACATTATCATAAATAATTCTCATAATTCATCATGATTCAATATCAATATATGAAAGAGGTTTTTAAGTAGTATATATTAAGATTAGTGGTTGGTAGGGTTAGGTATAGTGGGTTTATGGTGGAGGCTAGCAAAATGTGGAGGTGGTAGAAGGGGAATAATTAAAGGAATGGAAATGTAGGGAATAGATGGGGATTAGGACTTGCCTTTGCTCGCTGATGAGTATATCCAAGGTTGTCGTTCCTTCATTGTTCCGGTGTTGGTGGTGCTTCTGGGGTCCAGTGGGTAATCTCTGCGTCTCCGATCCTACGCGAACTAACGTTGACAAGCAAGACACACAAACGAGAAAATAACAATCAAGGCATGTCAAACCAGCACGGCAGCAATCGTTCCTAGACGGGTTGATCCTAGTTGGGCGATGGATCATTTCCTATGGTGATCACTATTATGTCAATCTGAAGTAATACTCGGATGGAGGTACTCCATCCCACAAGGGGTTCCTACGGGTTCGGTTAGGATGGTGATTAGGGTTAGCCATACATGGACGTATTCCGGGTATGGGACATAGCCATATATAGTGTGTAGGTGATACTATCGGTACACTACTATATCTCTGGGTTTTTATATATATTCCATCGCGTAACGTTATATTTTATAATACTACCGAGAATATTTTATATTTGTAAAGCGCATATTTCATTTTATTATTATATGTATATTATTATTACTAGCATGCAGATACTTTAATTCTACCGCGCATATGTTATATTACTATTGCATTTATATATTAGTACTATATTTATATATGTTGGTTATAGCGCGTCCATTTTATAATTCTAACGCGTGTTTTATAATTCTATCATGTATATCTTATGTTCCTCTATATTACTACTACGGTTATATTTATACAGATGCAATTGTATCACTAAGTATACGTTATGTTTATTCGTGTAGTTATATTTAAGTGATCGTTTACGGAGCGTTTAATCTAATATATGCGTCTACAGCATAATTACTAATAAAGTAAATCAAGGCAAACAAATCTAGAATTTAAATGGACACCAAAAATTAGGTTTAAGTGTTTTAAATATGTAGGGTTTTATTTTATAGGATTTATGGTTAAAGAATTACGTCATTCGGAATTAAATCGAACGAGATATGAATTTCTAAAATCTACCGACTATTCGCGATTGAAGTAAGCATGGAAAATATTTCTACAAATTTTATCTACTTAGATTGGGTAACAGTTATATATTTGTGGCCTAGAGGAGTTCTAGTTGATTCTAGAATTTTTCTATGAATTTTTCTATATTTATAAACTCACCTTTTAACACTCGGTGTACGTTCCCGGGTACCCTTAGCAGTTTATTTTGGAATTCAGCAGCTGTGGCAGTTGGCAGGGCGTTGCCTCCTGCTGTTTTGGTGGACCGATCTGGTGGTCCTCTTCCCTCTCTCAATATTCTAGTGCACCGGGTCTAGGGGAGAAAAGAGAGAGGTGATGGGTGAATTCACGTGGTTCTGGCCATTCAGTCCGTCCTCATCCCATCCATCCGCTCGGTCACGAAGCCAGAGGGAGAAAGAGCGTGATAGAGAAAGGAAGAGACAGAGGGAAGGGGAAAGGAAAGGGGAGCCGGCACATCGAGTAGGCAGAGCAGGGTGGCAGTTCGCGGCAAGTTGGTGCTTGGGACGGCGGCGGCGCGTGCGGCTCGGCAGCGCACGGCGGTCTCCGGCGTGTGGCGTGCGGCGGCACTGGAGGTGCTAGCGGGCGGCGGGCTGGCTGTGGATTGGTGCGGAGCGGGGCTGCGAGGCAGGGGCGGCGATGAGGCAGCGGGGCTGCGGGGCTGCGTGCACGGCGGCTCTGTGGTGGCGAGGCGAGCATTTGCGGCTCGCGTCGGCGGCGTGCGGCAGTGCGCGGGCGTGGGCGGCGCGGCTGTGCATAGGACGGGGAGGAGGAGTAGCTGCGCAACGACCACAGCGACGTCTCCAGTTGCTTCGACGTTCCCTTCGCGTGCTCGAAGCTCGGCTCCGGTGCGTCGAGGCAGGGGCGCCGTGCCCCTCGGCAGGCCTCATCGGCGTCGGTTCCGAACTCCGGGTCGCGGTGGAGTGCTCGTCGACGGCAACTCCCGGTGGCTATTTATAGCCCCGGGAGTTCGGTTGGAGCAGCCGATATTTTCCGGCAGCATGGAGATTTTTGCCGGCAGCATGGTTGAGCTGTCAACGGGAATCCAGGACTGGCGCAGGAAGACGACGAGGCCCTGAGGCGGTTTCGTGGCCAGCTCGTGCTTCACGTGCTCGGCTTCGGGAAGATGACAACGGGTGAAGTCGGTTCGGCACAGAGCTTGCGCTGTTTGGTGCTGATATTTTGGAGAGGGTGCGAATGATGGCTGGGCCCCACGTGTAAGTGGAAGAAGAGAGGAGGGAGGGAAAGGCCTGCTGCTTCTGCCGTTGCTGAAATGAACCAAGTGGGAGGAAGCGTACACAGTAGGGGTTCCTATTTCTAAATTCATTATTATTTTTGTAATTAAGCAATGTATGTGTATATGTAAACCTACTCGATGACGATGTATGCCTACTTAACCGAGTCATGTATATACGTGTATATATCATGAAGTATTACTGATTAAAGAATGCCGGGTTACTAACTAAAGAATGCACAACTAGCATAAAATATATTCCAGTGTAACTAACCATTATCATTTTAGCCATGATGAGAATTAAGAAAGGGAATTAATTAAATATAATAAGATGGCATGTATCATTTAATACTGATGCATTTCTAATACTAGGAAAATAAAGAATGTAACCATAAGGTATATCTAAATATTATATATATATATTCTATATGATAGAATTTAAAGGCAAGGATTTCTTATGCATAAAGACTAAATGTAAACTCATATTATGAAGAACAACTAAACATGTAACCTAGTGATGCGGTGGCTAATATAACTAAGCAGAGAAGCTAACTAAATATTGTTTATACTTACGATGCATTATCTATTTCTATGATATAATGAAAAGGTTTTAAATATTTCAAGAATGCAATTGATGATTAGAGGTCATTTTGGTGCCGCAATTAAATTCCAGACGAACAAACAATCAGACAATCAGGCATTTCATCACTCAATCAAGCAAGCAAATAATTCAAACGTTCTATACTAAATCTATATGGTGAACTTTGATGCAGGGTTTTGGAAAAGCATTTTCTTTTAAAACGGTTGTGAGGGAAAATAACTAATCAAGTTTAAATTTGTTGTAAATTTAATAAAAGTTCAAATTTTTAGTGATTTTTAAGATGATGCAAAACACAGGGTGTTACATTTACCAAGTAACAAACATGAGCAACACATAAGGAAAGGTAACCTGCCCCAAGGGAATTTAGGGGCTGGTCTTCACCACACACAAACATCCTCAACATTAACATAACAATCATCTCATTCAAAGTTAAAGAAGGATTAGAGTTTCGCATGAACAGCCTATATTCATTATTATCGTACTTAACAAGAGACCATCATAACAAGCCATCTTAAGGTTTAACAAAACTAACATAACTCAATAACATCTCCAAGTTAGTGTAAGCATGTGAGCACCACAAGTAATAAGCAAGTACAACATATGGCAACATCAATCAAAGACTATGTAAAGAAAACAAATAAAATTTGCACTTAACCCAAAATTAATAATAGCAAAGATATACAACATACATAAAGGAAAGTTAAGCAAAAGCAAACACCTCAATCTTCAAAGCCATGCATCATATACAAACCCCCACCCACCCTACATGTGCAAGTGTGTCATTTTAAATATTATATTCCGAGAATCTATAACCTGCTTTGATACCAACTGTAACACCCCAGGCGCCACAAAAGCCCAGGATGTCTCTAACGTCCCTTCCCTCGTGCCAAATTCTAAAACTTGGCAACATAGACCCATTAACAATGTAAAGCGCAGAAGCAAGAACAATAAAACCATTATTAAAAAAAGTTCCACCTCATTTAATTTTATTAAACCATGAGGGGTCATCATGACTGATAGACTAATTTTATTACATCAATCCAAATACATCATTGATAACTGTGTGTGTGGGTGAATCAGTGAAGATGTGCTGCTAATCCCCTTCCCTTCCGTGCAAGCATCAAGTACATGGATTGAGTAATGCAAGGGTGAGATGAAACATCTCAGCAAGCAAACTTGTTTTGACAAGCCATTTAAACCACAAGTTGAATTAAACAACAATTTAACATGGAGTTCCACTTATAGAATAAACAAGATACAATATCAATATAAAATGAGTGACTTCCAATTCCGCACATAGCCAAATGATAGAGCTTCATAGTAACATGGACATATCACTTCAATTTACTTCATGAATGCATATGAATGCAATGCAAAATGTCTCCTGCCTGCACACCCAACAAGGTGTGGAGCTGCATCCCATGATGCTGTACCGGTACGGTCGTGACCATAGGTCAACGACATAACTTCCAATGCAAGTGAATGATGCAATGCGCTTGGCATGCTGCAATAAAATTAATATACACTGCCAATGATACTCCAACTTCATCTTCAGGGTTGTGGGCTAGCCACATATAGCAATGTGGAATAGTAACATCACCATGAATAAATAAATAAGACCACATTCACATAAGGTTGAATAAACCAAGTTCACAAGTCATGAATATTAGTGGTGTGACATTATTATAGACATTAAACTGTAGGTGATGAAAATAACAAGCCAAAACGGTAGCAAACCACCGCTACATTTACTTGCCTCTTTACCGAAGGAGATCAAAAGCACTAGCGATGTACCGAAGTGCTACCACCTTGGCAATACCCTAAACCTTGGGCAGCGAGATAGAGATGGGGGAAAGCCGATCTACGCCAATGATATACCTCGTCTTGAACCTGTCCTCCTTCTCAATCTGTTTTCTCTTTTTCCCATGTAAATTCTGCTGTGTAGGAGGTGTAAGGGATGGAGAGGGCTCTGTGGGAAGAGGAGGGGGCGTCCTAGAGGTCGAGCAGAGGGAATGGGGAAAGGGAAAAACATGTTTTCCTGCTGCACGCTTCCTCTATATGGCTTAGGTGATAGGGACAAGTTGGGCTTGAGATGGGCTGCCACATAGCCTGGCCTAAGTTTACTTGGACCCCCTCTAAAGCTATTTTTCCTTGAATTTTGTTTGTTCTATAGGGTATTACAATTTTTGTTTTGGGGCATTACATGTATCTCCTTATACATTGTACTAGTATGCTTCCATTGTTTCGAAATCGAATGATGAATAGTTCAAATAATTGATAATCTTGATAAATAGTTCCACATGAGTGATGTATGACTGCTAATTCTTATGGACATGTACTAGCGAATGTTTCCATTCTATGTATTATGCATAGCATGTCTGTTTTGTTTTCTGCAGGTACTATCCCTTCTATTATGCTCCTTTTGCATCTGATTTTGAATGGCTCTCTCAGTTCAAGATATCTTTCACCATTGATAAGCCACTAAGTCCATTCGATCAGCTCATGGCAGTTCTTCCAAAAGAGAGGCACGTGAACTATTCTTTATTTTATAATGCACATTCTTCATCGCAATGTTTTAATTGAAATTTAAGTTTATTTTCTGTCGCAGCTCATGTGCACTACCAAAGTGTTACAGAGAACTGATGGAAAATGAAGAGTCTTTAATACATAAATTCTATCCGTCAGGTGTACTTGTTATTCTAAAGTCATCATATAATCTGAGTAGCATATACTGAACTAAATGGGAATTTATTTTTCTCACCAGATGTACAGATTGATACCCATGGGAAACGTTTCTTGTGGCAAGTAAGTGATTATTCCATATATATGAGTTCATAATATAAGGCTAGGTTACCCATATTTTGATGCACATTGGCTACATGTAAGACCCCACATTGGCTAGTTGTAAAAGAAAAAAGAAAGCCTTCTTCACACATGCTAGTTTTCTCGGAAATAAATTGTTTCAGGGTATTGTAATGTTGCCATTCATTGATGAAAAGCTGCTGATTCTGGCTACCAAGACGGTGGAGGACAAACTTGCAGTAAAAGAAATTGCCTACCTTCTATGCAAATTGTCTACTAGAGTATGTTGCACGTGAGCGTTTTACATTGTTTTTATTTTATAGGTACATGAGATAAATAGGAACACAGTTCGGCAGGAGAAGATCTTCCTGAGGAACTCAAATACTCTGCCAACTGGTGCAGCATTTGCACAGACATCTGACTGTTTGTCAAAAAAGCTTCTGACAGATCAATCTACCAGGTACAATCAAGTCTGAACTGATGCTACGTACGCATTTCTTCTATTTCTGAGCAACTTATAAGAATGTTGCTAAATCCTATCCTAAATTTCATTCCACATAGTAATCTTGGAGGGTGGTTGTCGCCTGTCAACGACGACACTATAAGCTGTGGTTTCTTCCATTCACCGATAAGAGATCTACAGGACATTAGGAATGACCAGACAATGTATGTTTTCTCTTGACCCTATCATATTCAGGCAGTAATTTTCTAAGAAAAGAAGTCATCCTTTAATTTTCACTACATGTTCCCGTGTATGTTTCAGATCATTCTTGTTCTCCAACCCAGAACCAGTGCAAATCATTCCAAGGCTACTTGATAATGTCAAAAAACCTGAAAAGGTATATTCAGATGTCTCTTTGGCTGCACATTTCACTCGTTCACTTGGCATTTGGCACCATACCGCCAGTTTGCCATCATCTCTGAAAGAAATCATGTCTTTTGCAGATTATAACTGAAACTGAGATTCCAAAGAGGCCGCTGTGGCACACCTATCCTGGTAGCCGACCACCACCTGAAACCATCCCAACCGTGGCAGAGCCGCAGCCGATGATCAGCGGCTTTGGACGTGGGAGAGGGAGAGCCATCATTGCTGAGACAGCGCTGGGCAGTGGCCGCGGCTACGGGAGAGGTTTCCATGGGGCTGACTTGGCGCAAAGCCGAAGCAGCTGGAATGACAGAGGTGGTGCCTACACTTACCAGCCGGACGGAAGCGCTTGTGCAGGAAGAGGGCAGTACCGTGGTGGAAGTGAGCAGCGCCGTGGTTGGTAGAATAGAAGAGAGATGTCAGGGATGCGATGAACTGATGATGAACTAGCTAAGTTTTTGGTCTCACGCCTCACCATTTTGTCTGCAACAGCAGGAATGCTATGTTGATTTCTGAAACTATCTGTGATATGTCAAACCAAAGGTGCTTTGGCACAATGTTCCCTCGTTCCTTGCTTGTTTGGATTGAGACAGAAGAATGGTTTATTTGCGTTGCTAATCTTGGGTCTGGCAGCTTGTCCCATTTCATCCCGTTTGTTTTGTCTAGCGAATGTTGTGTCAGGGAACAAGGCCCCCTTGAGCAAACAAATGGACTTTGCACAGCTAACGTTAGGAATCCTATTATTATTACTGATTAGAGGCATCAACGTAGACACTATCTTAATTCTCATAAGACGTACTAGGAAAAAAGATAAATGCTGGAAATTCTCACGAAAAAGATAATGATCATCTTGTCATAGTTTCTCACAATAATCAGAAACATCTGGCCTTTAATTGATAGACTCTAATAATGATCATCGATATTAGTCATTGGATATATTGTAAATTATAAAAGATTAATCACCATCATTATAAAAAAAATACATGAAGTAAACCTCAAATTTTGCATCTAAAGTGCTCACCTCTATCATTATGAAAGACGGTTCAAAATAACTGCCGAATTTGTATATAAATAAATTACCCACATATGTCATTATGAAAGATAATTAAAACAAATTACCCACATATGTCATTATGAAAGATAATTAAAAACATCCATCTAAATTTATATCTAAATTACTCACTTTACTATTAGTTAGAAAACAAAATTCAAAATAATCCCCCCACATTACATCTTATAAAAAACAATTTAAAATAATTCTCTACCTTTGTATCAAAATTACTCACATGTGTTATTATAGAAGATAATTTAAAATATGCCACAATGATTTTTATAGATTATCCACCTTTGTAATTATGAAAGATTGCAAAATAACCTCCTAAATTTACATTCAATCTACTTATCGCCACATTAATTCTCACTACACGCGCTAGAAAATGAGAAAAATTCTAGAAATTTTCACAATAATCATAAACATCTGCAGGGGAACAAGCACCATGGCTTCAGCCCTTGTACAGAAGCGAACTTGTGGATCATGTCTGGTTTTAGTAGGATGAAGTCGCTCATCCAGCTCCTATGATTCTGGGTATCTTATGAGAGCCGTAAAGATGTAATCGCCTTATGAGCACCACGCGAGGGGAGGGACTTGGGAGGGAATTCCTATCGGTAATCACTGATTACCGTTGCTGTGCGTGTAAACTATTCTACTTACTCCATTCTAAATTATAAGTGTTTTCAAAAATTTTGAAAGAATTATAAAGATTTATGACATCAAATGGATATTAATATGAAAAATATAATTAATGAAGAATATAATGATACTTATTTGGTATCATAAATGTTATTACATTTGTAAATTTGGTTAAACTTGAGATGCTTTGACTCTCAAAAAGTTAAAATAACTTATAATTTAGGATGGTGGAGTAACAGATAAGGCTGGAGCAGTGGAGCAGCCCTCGCCAGCTTGAGTTAGATTAGATCAAACCTCTGGTGACTTGCCTTTGGTATTGAACCAGCTCATACGTATTGCGAGCTGGTAGGTGTTGGGGAAGTCACACATGATTGTGAAAGCTCGATTAATTGATCATATACGGTGGTTGGTGTTGGGGAATCGATACAGGCTCAGAGGTACTGGCTGGCGCTTCTTACTATTTTTTCTGTTTCAAATTATAAAAAAATCAAAATGACTTATAATTTGGAATAGATGGAGAAGCATAATAAAATTAAAACACCTGCGTACTCCTGCTCCGTCGTTGACAGTCAGTGAGAACACTCGCATGTCAGCAGAGATGCTACGCACGGGGGCAATAGCACGTCAACTGTTGACAGAGTAATAAACTCGTTGAGAACAGAACCACACGCTGCGCAGTCAGTTGCGTCAAGGCACTAAAAATGACGAGTCGCGAACATGCAAGTCATTGCTGTGCAAGCCGTATGCCCGTATTCGTAAAAAACTAGAAACGGGGGCGCGGCGTTGCGGCGACGCTACCTTCGATTTGGCCAGTGTACGTAGAATTTGATATTAAATGTAGTTGACCGTTTCACAATCTTGTGAAATTAGCTGGAATACTCTTTTAATGTAATCTTCTTTAACTAGATCAAAATGGGAGCACTTTTCTGTTGACCATTGCTCTGACACTGGCAAATTTTCAATACAACAGTAATGTTAAAAGGCATTTAACTCCTGTGCTCTCTAATGTTCTGGAGAGATGATCATGCTGTACTTTCTAGAGTAGTAGCTAAATATGCAACTATGTGCCAGAGTCGCATGGCTTCACTAACAGCTTCGTGAGCTGTTTTTGCCAAACAACTTTTTTCAAATAGATTAATGGATGAAGCTTCTTTTTTTTTTTGTCCTCTCACAAAGGGAAGGGATAGGATAAAGCTAAAAAAATAGCTTATTCCAACTTCACTTGCCACCAGTGGGCCCCTGTGTGCATGCATCTCCGATTTGCCCCCAAAGAAGTGAGTAGCGACGCGTGGAGAAGAAGCGGTCTGACGTGCGTTGCTGCCGGTCCAAGGTGAGGACACTGGCACTGCCGAGCCAGGCGCGGGCGGTCGAGCAGCCGTGAGGGGCGTGGGCCGCCGGGAAGGGCGCCGCCGCTGGGGCAGGCGCGGTCACCTGGGCGTGGGCAGCCGCCGCCACTAGGGCATGCATGAGCATGGCCTCTGGGGAAGAAGGACCAGCGCATGAGTGTGGAGATGAAAACGGAGAAAAAGAAAAGGAGAAAAGAAAAAAAAGAAGGGGATTCTAGTCATTGATTTTGTTGTTCAATCAAATGAAGCTATTTTGCCAAACGGGATCAAAAAAACAGATAAAATTCACTAGGAAAGTTCCTTGTGAAGCTACTTTCTAAGGGGAAAAAAATAACTTCAGGACCTGTTTGGAATAAAGGAATGCAAAACAGAGGAAAAGAAATAAAATAGGAATAGAATGAGTGTGTAGTAGTGTCGGTGCTCGGTCTCGTGGGGGCCCTAAACCGACAAGTGAGTGCTGCGTGTCCCTAACCTGGATGGTGATGCAAGGAGAATATACGGGGGTTTTATCCTGGTTCGGGCAGAAGGAGGCCCTACGTCCAGCGGGGGAGGAGAGTTTTGTATTTCCTTGCACCGAGGTGCTTGCGTAGGGGTTATAAGCTTGTGAGAGAGGGCGCCGAGCCCAAGTCTTAAGGAGAGAAAAACGAGTACAAGGGAGATTATTTTAGATGTTGATTTCTGAATTGGGAGCCTTTGCTTGCTGGCACTTGGCTTTGGACTTGTGTCTTACCCCTTCGTCCCCTTGTAGGGTCCTGGCCTGCCCTTTTATAGGGTAAGAGGAGGCCAGGACACCGGAGAGCCTTGAGGTGATGTTTTATCGGTCCCTGTAGGAGTGGCTATAGCGGCGTGCTCCAGGAATGGCCGGCCATCCCTGGACACCATGGTTACGTCGGGGATGAGACGGTGAAATGACCCGGAACCCTGTGCCACGTCGGCCTTTCTTCCCTGTCGAGCAGCGCTAGGCGTCGAGGCTGGGTCGAGGCTGGACGGATAAGGCCGAATCTCCGAGATCGCGGAGTACGGGCCTTGTCGTATCCTCCCTCGAGGGTGATTGGCGATAAACAGTGCACGGTAAGGTGCGCACAGTGATAGCTTTCACCTCCCATCACGGGATGGGCGGTAAAACAGTGAGGACTGACACCCGGCGCTGCTCCCACGTCGAGCACGGTTGTAGCCATGTTGGTAGATGATAGTAGATAATCGCATTAAATGCTCTGACTCTCATCTCAAAGTAGGTGAATAGAGTGGGTCGAGCGCTCCGACCCGGGGTCATGCGAGCCGGAGTTTTGCCGGTAGCCGAACGAGCCTCGTGCGAGTCGGAGCGTAGTCGAGGTGCCGTGTTGTACGGGACGGAGCGCGGTCGAGGCGTTCCCGTCGGGGTGCCTCGTACGAGTCGGAGTTGGAGCGCGGTCGAGGCACTCCGTCGAGCTAGCCTCGTACGAGACGGACCCGGTACGCGGATGAGGCGGGCTGCCTTTTGTTGTGGTTTAATCGTTTTGTTTTTTATTATCGTTAGTTGTTGGTACCGACATGTAGTAAAAGAGCGGAAAGGAAAAACACAAGAAATTGCTAGAAAGGGGTGTTTGGAACACAGGAATCCATAACGCAGGAAATACAAGACATGGTTATACGAAGATTAATAAAGAGTCATTATTAATGCTTAATGATAAATCTATAAATTGCACATTTTGTCCATGACTCTCTTACAAGTGGGACCATTGGCCCATAGAATGGGTCTGTCCACCGTTGCACGCATACATATATTTCTGAGTGGAGCCCAGCCACCCTTTTGTCCACTCGTTCTCTCCCCGTTGCTTCTCTCTTCTATCTAATCCTCTCCAAAAGCATGCTTAGGCAGTTAGGCACGCCCGGACGGAGCCAGTTCACAGAGAGCGCCTCGGGCTTCCACACAAACATTGGATCTGAGTGGATGTAAAAAAAATTTCTGTGTTTTGTTGAGCAGAGGAAACCTTTCCACAGGAATGGTGAGCTCCAATCCTTTGTTCCAAACGGTACATGATGTCAGCAAAATACAGGATTCCTAATTCTTTGAAATCACTACAACACAACCCCCCATCTTGCATCGCATGCCTACCAACGCTATCTAGATGCGTTACAGGTCTTCCCACCTCCCGCTTCCTACGCGTACTCGACGCATGACCATAAATCCATAATAACCTCCCTTCCACACCCCTCAAGGCTCCTCGTCTTCGTGGTTCCCAGAATAACGTACCCAACCTCTCTCTCCTAGATCTGATCCCTATCAGCCATGGCGATTAGTTTTAGGGTGAGGTGGCGGCGCTACAAGTTGGTGGTCCGGCAGGTGCAGGTGGCCTGGTACTTCCTAATACAGGGGCGTGACACAGGGATTCGCCGTCCTCACTGAGGCCATCTCACTGGCCGGCGGCCGTACTCAGATTAACATGATCTGAAGTCTCCACAAATCGGCAGAAGCGCTGTGGTGGTGAGTGCAGAGTGCGGCCAACATCAGGTGCAACAAGTACGTCTCCTGTATCTCTGTTGACGGCAAGGTCCCCCAATCACCTCCTGACTTGGTTATCCATCATGTGAATGGATCTGATTAATGCTGATGTCCGTACGTCTCTTATATCTCGGTTGATGGCCAGGTCCCCAATCACCTCCGGACTTGGTTATCCTTCGTGTGACTGGATCTGATTAATGCTGATGTCCTCCCTCTTGTGAAATTCGAATCAAAGTCTTTCTAATCCATGATTTTTGCTTCATTCCTAAGTAATTAATTTGTGTACAAAGTAGGATGTGTGCAGGTGTGGTCTGACTTTTGTTTCATTCGCAAGGAATTAATTCGTTCAGAATATATGAATAGATCTGATTACTGCTGATGTCCTCCCTCTTGTGAAATTCGAATCAAACTCTTTCAAATCCATGATTTTTGTTTCATTCCTAAGTAATTAATTTGTTTAGAAAATAGGATGTGCAGGTGTGGTCTCATTCACAAGGAATTAATTTGTTCAGAATATAGGATGTGCTTTGAATTTCTGTCGTTTTTTAGTGACTGCTTTTTGTGCTTATTAAATTTTCTTTAACTTTTTCAGAAAAAGGCCTAAACTCTTGTTCACTGATATAGCATTATAGCTACCAGGTAATTCAATAATTCAGGTTTGAGAAATTAATGCCAAGCAAGGTCAGCCTATCCCTTGTCTCTGTTATTTACATTCACTTCCCTGCGATTTGGCATTGTCTGATTGGACATATATATTGACAGACCTGCATCTAATTTAATATTGCTTCAAGATCATAGTACTTGAAACTAACTCAGCTATATTAATCTTGTAGATCATCAATCATAATCTTGGATATCCTGAAAGCTGAAAATATTTTCTTTGGGAGAAAGTAAGCAAGGATATGTGCCATATGGTACTGCCCTGACTTTTTCAGTATGTGTTATTGCAGATGCATGCACTATATCGAAATGCATTGTATTGCTACGAAGATGTGTAATGAAATCATAAACATGCTGGGCACATGTAGGTCCACTATGGGACAATAATAAGGTTAGTTTGTATTATAAAAATATAGAATGATGTAAGAGTACTGCTCCTGATGATGTGTCCTAGTGCATTTGATTCTTTATCTCTGGAGTCACTAATGTCAATTACCGAACCATATAATAAATTGTAATTTTTGCTTTGCAGGCAAATAGGATGAAACTGATTCCAATCTCAACATTAATTGAGGTATCTCTAATATGTCCTATATCTGGTTGTATTTTCCATTTATGTTGTAGTCACTAAATGTTTAACATCACTTTTATATTATCATTGACAAGCCGTGTGTCATGCAAACATAAACCTCATATATTCTATTCATGTTTCATGGCCGTGGCTCATGTGGTAGGGCACGTCGACTGCTGCTTGCTGGAGGTTGTTGTCGGTGGTGGCAATTTGTACAGTGATTGGTGATGGAGGCTAGCATTTGCTGGAGCAGGATGCTGTGCTGGTAGTGCTTCCAACCATAACTATCCTTCTTGCTAAGATAAGGTTAAATTTAATTCTCGCACATATCACACCTGTGTATATCCAGGATCCGTAGTGCTAGATCAACACGGTTACTATCTGTTTCTTATTCACGTCAATTATTTTTCTAGATGATTTCTTTCTTGACCATATTATCAGTTGCCTGGCACCTGGACACTTAGTATTGTTGCAGATCGTCTAGTCACATCACTTTGGCCTAAAATGGTGAGATGACAAGCTAATTTAATGAGGTAGGACCTATCTGAAAATTTGATTTTATATTTGCGCTATTGCAGACTTGCAGTCACCAGTTAAAGTAATCCAACATTTGTCTGTAGGTCGAGGAGATAAATCGATGATCACATCAGTGGAATGCTAGACTAAATGGATGGAAGGAGAAAGGAGGGTTGGCATTATAAGAGGGGTCCTTTATGTTTTATATTTGACTACCATAGTAACTTGTACTATAAACAAAAAATTGTGTCATGAAATATGTGGATGATACTCATTGTAATGAAATAAATTTCTTATATTATATATATATATATGGCTGAGTGTGTTTATTTTCTATGTGATTGGATGGTCTTGCATTTTTCATTAAATTGTACTAGCATTATCCCTGTATTTGTCAAAAAATTTAAATATTTATGATATTAATTGACTTAAAGGTTTACTCCTTGCAACACATATAAGTGTTGCAACAAAGTAAATCAATATGTTGCAACAAGCATAGAAGTAGTTCATCGATGGTTTGTACAAACACATGTAAGCGTTGCCATAAACTATCATTATGCGTTGCAACTTTGCAATGGTTATTAGTATGTGTTACCAACGGATAAATAAGTGTTGCAATAGATCCTTGCAACGCCACTTTAAGCAACACATATGAGATGCGTTGGTATAGATCCTGCCAACGCATATATAGACTTTTAGCAACACATATTTGCGTTGCAGAAGGGGGTGTCATGTTGTAGTGAATTCCTTTGAAAAACATCGGATCCAAACAGGTCCCCATTGGTGAAGGAGCTGTGCTAAACGGGGTCTTAATGTACGTCTTGTTCTGCAGGAGAGAAGACTACAGTGGCACCACACATGCATACAAAGAAATCAACTGCTGCAGATGTGCCTTGTATTAGATTAGACAGTGAAGAACACAGATGATACGGACAAATGACAAATCTGGTGCCGGAGAAGATAGGGCAAAAGATTCGTCTCGTTAAAGATATGTACTTAGTCTTATACAAGGCACTGTATTTTTGACAGCGCTGCTGGCGCGTGGTTGGTGCCCCCGGCCGTCATTTTAATTTCCCGCCAGGCCAGCTAGCTCCTCCATTGCCTGCTCCTATATATATTATATATATACACATACACACGCATGTTCTAACCCACACAACATGCTTGATAAGCATCAATACAGAACTCAGACACCCTACTCAACACGCTAATCAGTGAGCAAAAAAAACTCACTTATTGGCTATTTGGCTTGGTCGTCAGCTCACCATTCTCACCATCATCTGCTTCTTGCATTGCTTGCTAGCTAGTCAATCATCAATTACGACGACGACGACCATGGCGGCAGTAAGGGTGGAGATAACGCGCCGTGCGGTGCTTAGAGCCCCACCACCGGCGTCCTCCGCCCGCGCCGGCGCCGGCGGCAGCAAGCTTCAGTCCCCGCTCACGCCCTTCGACCGCGCCTCCACCGACGGCTACATCCCGAACGTGTTCGCGTGGAACGCGCCTGCGCCGGACAACGACGCCATAGTGGACGGCCTCCTCGCTGCCGTCGCCAGGTACCCGCACCTGGCGGCCCGCATGGGCGTCGACGACCGCGGCAGAAAGTGCTTCCACCTCAACGACGCCGGCGTGCTTGTCGTCGAGGCCACCGCAGACGCCGACCTTGCCGACGCGCCGCTGGTGGCGCACATCAACGACCTCTACCCCAAGGCCGATAAGGTACGTAACTTGCTGCATGCATGTGTTTGGTCCACCGTCCCACCCATGCATGCGGTTGTGGTGGTGCAGGAACGTGTCGACGAGCCTCTCTTCCAGGTGCAGCTGACGCGGTACAGGTGCGGCGGCCTGGTGATCGGCACCGCGTGCCAACACCTCGTCGCCGACGGGCAGTCCATCACCACCTTCTACACGGTCTGGGCCACGGCCGTGCGCCGCAGCGCCTCAGCTACCGATCTACCGTCGTCCCCCTTCACCGACCGCGCCGCCATCGCCGTACCCCGCAGCCCACCCGTGCCCAAGTTCGATCACCGGAACATCGAGTTCCGGGACGAGCATAGTTCGAGCTACCCCGTGCTCCCCATGGACAGGATCAAGAACGTCGCCGTCAACTTCCCGGAGGAGTTCATCGCCGGCCTCAAGGCCCGTGTGGGCGTGGACGGCGGCCGGTGCACCACGTTCCAGTGCCTCCTGGCGCACGTCTGGAAGAAGGTCACGGCTGCGCGGGACCTGGCGCCGGAGGAGTTCACGCAGATAAGGGTCGCCGTGAACTGCAGGGGCCGCGCCGACCCTCCGGTGCCCATGGACTACTTCGGTAACATGGTGCTGTGGGCGTTCCCGCGGATGCGAGCCCGGGAGCTGCTGTCCTCCAGCTACGCCGCGGTGGTCGGCGCCATCCGCGACGCCGTCGCGCGCGTCGACGCCGAGTACATCCAGTCCTTCGTCGACTTCGGGGACATGGCGGAGCGCGCCGGTGGCGAGGACCTGGCGTCCACGGCCGGACGTCCGGGCACGGCATTCTGCCCGGACCTGGAGGTGGACAGCTGGCTGGGGTTCAGGTTCCATGACCTCGACTTCGGCTACGGGCCGCCGTGCGCCTTCGTGCCGCCGGACCTGCCCGTCGAGGGTCTCATGATCTTGGTGCCGTCGTGCGCAGCCAAGGGTGGCGTCGACCTCTTCATGGCTCTCGGCGTTCACCACGTTGATGCCTTCAAACACATCTGCTACTCCATGGATTGATCATCGCTCAATATAATCACGCCGTTGTGACCATATGGCTTATCACAGCCACACAACGTGCATCTAATGCGGTGCATGTGAGTGGGTGGGTGGGTGGATGTGAACCTTGAGATGTGGTGTATTCATTGGTTGAGATGAAGTGCATGTGTGAGAATGACCATGTGTCCATGTGTTCATATGGGCATGTGTACGTTATTGCCTTTCTGTGTCTACGTAATCGGCTACATGTTGCATCTATTGTATGTACATTTAAATAAATAAATTAAATGTTCTGACATGAGTATGTTACGTATGACCAATTGTTTATTGTTACATTTTTCAAATATATTAGAATATAGTCATCTGAAAGTATTAACTGCTTTTTTTTACTAAGGGCCTGTTTGGTACTATTACATCCGATTCTAATTCTACGTGGAATCTGATCTACAAGAGAAGTGATTCTGTGGCTGAAAATAATTCTCTTTGATTCTTCAGCATAAACTCTCAAAATTACTGTTGTAGCATTTCATCCGAAAGTATTCAGGGTATCATATTTTCACGAGGAACGGATGTGTAAATGTCTCTTAAGCTAGTTCACCTAATGATAACAAGAAGAAAGATAGCTCGGGTAGCGAGGTTTTCTAGGGATAGAGATCTTAAGTTAAGATAGTTTTGCCACTATATAGTTACTTCGGGCACCGGATAACACTTGGTCTGCCAAGCGTTGCCGGCCTATGGCTCTATGCCATACCCTGACGTGGGGGATTACTCGGGACGAACAGGGCTGTCACCACCTGCCACCTACCCCTCAACCGTAGGTACGAGGCAAACGAAAGTAGCTTCTAGCCTGTCCTGCAACTCGCGAATTTGCTCTAGCTGCATTCCTTGATCCGCAAGGAATTGAGCCTCATTTCGCTTGGCAGGGAGCTCGACATGAGGTGGCGTGTTTCTTCCTTCAACCGACTCCTCGTCCTCCGAATCCGACGTGCTCGCCCCGTCGATGTTGAAGCACTCGCGGGTCGGATCGTAGGTGTCGTCAGCAGAGTCGGAGTCAGGAGCGCCGAAGTAATAGTATGACGGGGGAATGTGAGGCCGTTGCAAATCACCTCTAGGGTTGCAACGTTGAGAAGCAGTCACACGGGGCTCTGTTTCCGGGGTCTCCGTAGAGTCCAGATACTTAGAAGCTGACATGGATGCAACAAGGTCCAGAGTAGAGCGTAGATGGTGCCCGGGAAGTTTCTCGTAAGCGCTCATACTAGTGCTTACAGAGGAAGCGTATGCCCGGGCACCGTGTCTAGCCCAAACGGGAATGTTGATGGAGATATCGTCGTTCGCGCCGGAGTGGTTGGACCGGGTAGCGGCGGTGTCTCACCGGACGGGGGAGCGGTGGAATTCTCCACCGGCATCTTACCCTCAGCCAAGCTCATCCTACACAGACCCTCAATGAGGAAATCTGGTTTGGCGTCTGGCTGAGAGGCGTCGGATCGGGGAGTCCCACCACCCTCCGTGAGGTGATGACGGCGGTTGCGCTGGGCTCGTCGTCGTCCGGCGGCTTGCGCCTGAGAACGGCGAAGCCGGCGCTGTGCTCCCCCTGGCTGGGAGAGCTCGTAATCCTCGTCGGTCGGGTGCCTGGGCGGGAGGAGGACCATATCGTAGCCGTGGCCAAGCGACATGAACTCCAAACTCCCGAACCAGATCACCGTGGCTAACGGGAGAGGGCGTTCGGGGTTAGCCATCCAGGAAAAAATGGCGGGAAAACGATGTTGGCACGCAGCGTCCCCTACCTGGTGCACCAACTGTCAGTGCTCGGTCCCGTGGGGGCCCTAAACCGACGAGTGAGTGCTGCGTGGCCCTAACCTGGATGGTGATGCAAGGAGAACACACGGGGGTTTTATCCTGGTTCGGGCAGAAGTAGGCCCTACGTCCAGCGGGGGGAGGAGTGTTTTGTATTTCCTTGCACCGAGGTGCTTGCGTAGGGTTACAAGCTTGTGAGAGAGGGCGCCGAGCCCAAGTCTCAAGGAGAGAAAAAAGAGTACAAGGGAGATTGTTTTAGATGTTGATTTCTGAATTGGGAGCCTTTGCTTGCTGGCACTTGGCTTTGGACTTGTGTCTTACCCCTTCGTCCCCTTGTAGGGTCCTGGCCTGCCCTTTTATAGGGTAAGAGGAGGCCAGGACACCGGGGAGCCTTGAGGTGATGTTTTGTCAGTCCCTGTAGGAGTGGCTGTAGCGGCGTGCTCCAGGAATGGCCGGCCATCCCTGGACATCATGGTGACGTCGGGGATGAGACGGTGAATTGACCCGGAACCCTGTGCCACTCGGCCTTTCTTCCCTGTCGAGCAGCGCTGGGCGTCGAGGCTGGGTCGAGGCTGGACGGATAAGGCCGAATCTCCGAGATCGCGGTGTACGGGCCTTGTCGTATCCTCCCTCGAGGGTGATTGGCGATAAACAGTGCATGGTAAGGTGCGCACAGTGACAGGTTTCACCTCCTATCACGGGATGGGCGGTAAAACAGTGAGGACTGACTGGCGCTGCTCCCACATTGAGCACGGTTGTAGCCATGTTGGTAGATGGTAGTAGGTAATCGCATTAAATGCTCTGACTCTCATCTCAGAGTAGGTGAATAGAGTGGGTCGAGCGCTTCGACCCGGGGTCATGCGAGCCGGAGTTTTGCCGGTAGCCGAACGAGCCTCGTGCGAGTCAGAGCATAGTCGAGGTGCCGTGTTGTACGGGACGGAGCGCGGTCGAGGCGTTCCCGTCGGGGGTGCCTCGTACGAGTCGGAGTTGGAGCGCGGTCGAGGCACTCCGTCGAGCTGGCCTCGTACGAGACGGACCCGATATGCAGTTGAGGCGGGCTGCCTTTTGTTGTGGTTTAATCGTTTTGTTTTTTATTATCATTGGTTGTGGGTACCCTCATACTGTTGGTACCGACAGTAGCCCCCGAGCCTTTGGGTGAGTGTGTAGTCACTCTCTCAGAGGCTTGTTAGTTAATGAACTGGAGTCATAGCGTCGCGGTTTTTTTAGGTGGGGGCGCGCGAGCGCACCCGCCGGGTGTAGCCCCCGAGGCCTCGGTGGAGTACTTGGACTCCTCCGAGGTCTTTTATACGTTCTATCGGGGAATGGTTTCTAGTTGTGGTGTGATCCGTGCCTTTTCGTTTAGAGTTTGGTTTGTTGCGGTCGAGCCCCTGAACCTCGTACGCACGAGGTCGATCAGAGTCTCGGCCGTCTTTTGTTGTTCGACCCTCACGCTCCTCCTTTAAGAAGGAGGAGGAGGGGTGGGGAACGCCGTACTACCCCTGTTTGGGCGAGTTCCGACGATCTCCGGTGAGCTACTAGCGGGGGAATTCGAGTGTGAGCCCGTGCTCCATTCGATAGGAGTCGGCTAGCGGCCCAGAGGCGCTCTCAAGAATGCCAAGGAGCGGTCGTGTGGATCTCGATTCCCTGCGACGGGATTCGAGGGCTCGATGCCTCCCTCCGAGGGGATTCCTACGTCGACCTTCTCCTACAGCCTCGAATACGTCTTGGGGTGCCTCGAGAGCGTGGCTCGAGCCCTGGCCATGTACGGGCGCATCCCTGGTCGTCCCTAACTCTGTCGTTCGAGGGCAGCAGTCGAACCCTGGTCGAGGGCCAGCTTCCGCTCCCTCGAGACTCATACCGGGCTCGGAGCCCGTTTCCCAGGTATCTGAGAATATCTGTCCACGGATCCCTGCCCTGCCCGTTAGCCGGGCGCGCCTTTTTATGAGGGGAGGCGAGATCGGCGCGGTAGTGGGCGACGTGGTGTATGGTTACGACGTGGGTAGCGGCCACATGCCCTATTCCTGCGAGTTTTGGGGAAACGGTTAGGTAAAGGCATTAAATGTAAAAACCGCTCCTACCTTCTCGCGCGGCCGTTGGGCTTCCGTCGGGGCTATAAGAGCAAGGTCTGGGGGTCTGTTTCCCCTCACAGGCCCTTTGCATTCTTGCCTTCCTTGCCCTAGATCACTCTCTGTGCCCCTTGCGCCCTTCTGCCTTCATCCAGCGCCGCCGCCGTCGCTCCCCCTTTGTCCGCGTAGCTTCCCGGCGTTAATGGCAGGCAAGGGTCAGCTTCTCCCCACCGACGACTGGGCTGCCTCCTCGGTGACGGAGAGGAGGCTGGAGGAGCTGGTCGACGATGGATTGTTGTGGCCGAAGATAAGCCGGTCGCGGCCGGAGTGGATTGCGCCGCCGCCCGACCACCGGGAGCCGGCACCCCCTGAAGGATACGTGGTTAGCTTCATCTGCTTCCACGAGCGGGGGTTCGGCGTGCTGGCGACCACCTTCATGCGTGCGCTCCTCCACTACTATAGGGTGGAGCTGCACCACCTCGCCCCCAACGCCGTCGCACAGGCCGCCATCTTCGCGGTGGTCTGTGAGGGCTACCTGGGGATGGAGCCACACTGAAATCTGTGGCTCCATCTCTTCAGGGCGGAGTTCTTCGCCAAGAAGGCGGGGGAGCGAGGGTTGAGGCGTGTGGTGCGGGCAGGGAGCTGCGTCCTACAGGTGAGATCCGGTCACAGCGACCAATACATTCCAGCCTAGCTCATCTCCTCGAACAGCGGCTGGCACGACGGCTGGTTTTACCTCCGCAATGACGAGAGTCAGCTGCCGAGGTATACCGGCCGGGTGCTTGTTGCCCGAGAGGAGAACTGGTCGTACGGCGTCGCGGAGGCCGAGAAGCCGCGATTGGACCCGCTGCTGGCAGCATTGCAACAACTTCGCCTGTGAGGTTTGACGGCGGTAGCAGTGGCCACGGCATTCCACCGGCGGAGGGTGATGCCTCTGTCCCAGCGTCGACTCTGGCTCGACCAGATGACACCGGAGGCGTCACTAGAGGGGAGCAGGATGTCGCACGAGTCCCTCACCCTCGAGGAGTTCCTACGGCATGCGCGTCGGATGGTGGGGAACTTCAAGGCGGAGGACATCGACAAAGTGTCAATGCGGCCTACCCAGGGGTTCGAGCCTCTGGTAAGTGCTATCGTTAGCATATTTGTTCATTTAGTCCGTTTTCAGATTCTTTCGATTGAGGTCGAGGTCGACGCGTAGGATTTGTCGGCGGTGAGGGAGACGCGCCCACCGCTCCCAGAGGACCAGCCGGCTCGGGACGTGCGATGCCAGCAGGCGTCCAAAAAGAAGAAGAAGAAGGATGCCGCCAAGAAGCGCCAGATCCGCAAGGCCAAGGAGCGGGAGGAGCTGATGAAGCGTCGATGCCAGTAGAGCCTCGAGGGGCTTCCCCTCGAGGAGTCCCCCTCCGAGATGGTCTCGGGGGAGGACGACGACGACGACGACAGCGACGGGGACGACGACGCCCTGTCGCGGTATGATGCCGCGACCGGGCTGGCGGACCTTCCCGACGTGCGCCCCTATCTGGAGCCCGTCGGGGGGTCGTCTTCCTAGGCGTCGGGGCTAGCCCCCGTGCCCGTCGTGGAGGACGAGGAGATGGAGGAAGAGGCAGGCGAAGAGGCGGGCCCCTTGACGGGAGGGGCCGCCCCGTCCCGGACCCCACAGAAGGGGTCGACGGTGCTGCCCCCGCAAGTCCAAGCCCTGCGGGCTCAGCCGGCGGTTGGGACGGCGGCGCCGGCGTCGTCATCGGGGGCGCTGCCGGCGGGCGTGAGGACCCGAGGCCAGCTGGCCTTAGAGGCGCAGAGGACCCAAGGCGGCCCCCCAACCAGGGCCCCAAGGAGCACCCGGCCCGTAGGGGGGCCGGTGGTGAGGCCGTCGCAGGCGGCGTCGGGGGTTTCCGACCGTTCGGGGTCGAGGCCCCTGCTGCCCCTTTCTGGGTAAGCTTTTATGCCCCGTATTTCGCTACTTATGGATCCTTTTTTTAATGTATTCTCATACTTCACAGGCTTAAGCACAAGGCAGAGCTGGCGGGGCCGACCCCCGTGAAGTCGCTCCGGGCGAGTGCCGCCGTCATCAATCGGACGGCGGTGGACGACCTCGCCTGGGTCGAAAGACTTCAGGCCGCGAAGGAGTGCCTGAAGCAGCAGGAGGCGACGGCCCAGGCTGAGGCGGGCGCTCAGGTGGTCACCGGTTCCGGCCCTGCCGCACAGGGGTCGGTGCCGTCAGAAGTAGCGGCGCCCAGCACGGGCGGGGCGGAGCCGGGGTCGACGTCGACCGCCGAGGCCTCCGTCGAGGCCGCAGCGGCCGAGGCATCCGCCCGCGACGCGGGGCGGGCGGATGTGGACGAGGTGATGGTGGAGGTCCCGCCAGAGGCGGGACAGGAGGCGGCGCAGTCGGGGGAGCTGCAGCCGCAGCAGCACCCGCCGACGGAGCCGGCGGCTGAGGTGGAGGGTGGGGCTGTCGTGCCCCCGCCCGTGGTCTCGGAGGAGGTGCCATCGATCGAGGGGCCAGCCCTGGTGGAAGGGTCGACGCCGGCCATGGTCGACATCACCCTCGACGACTCCCCCATCGACAAGGGGAAATAGGTGGCGGGAGTCCAGGAGGTCGAGGCCGTGGACCAGGCCGGTCCCTCTGCGGTGGTCAAGGGGGCTAGAGTTGCGGGTCAGGCCGGTCATTCTGCAGGGCCAGAGAGAGCCCCGGTTGGACCGCCGTCCGGGTGGCCGGACCTCGCCGCGCTGGCCCTGGTACGGGCGGAGGAAGAGCTACCGCGCTGGGGGGAGCGTCCCTTGAGTTCAGGGACACCTCCAACCCCGGCGCAGAGCCAGTCTTCGCCCTGCATGACAGAGATGAGGTGCACCATTGGTAGTACCTCGAGGGAATCCGACGACTCATGGAACGATTGCTTCGTGTGGCGACGGAGGCCGTGTCGCGAGGCATGCGAGACGCCATCGAGGCAAGTTTAGTTTGATGGTTTTTCGCTATCTTTTTGTCCCCTGTCTTTGGTTCTAACCTCTTTGGTTTTCAAACCATGGTCAGGAGCTCAAGGAGCGCTCCCGCCGCAAGTCGCTCTTCATTCGTAATGAGAGCGGCGTGTGGGCGGCGCTCGCTCGGCAACGGGATCTGGTCGAGGAGGCCAACAAGCGGCTTTCTCATCAGAGTGCTGAGGCGGCCGAGCTACGCGTTGCCTATGCGGCGGTCAAGGAGGAGGCAGTGCAGGCCTAGGCGGCCGAGGCCGTGGCGCGTGAAGACGTGACCAAGGCCCGGGAGGAGGCAGCCAAAGCCCGTGAGCATCTCGTGCCACTGTCAGCACGGGTGAAAGAGCTCGAGGAGGACGTCGCCCTTATCAGCAGGCATCACGATGCCCTCAACGTCCAGATCAGGGAAGTGAGCGCTCGCTTTGGGGCCCTGAAGGACGAGGTCGCCACGCTGAGTGGAGCCGACCAGGAGAGGGACGAGGCTCTGTCGAACGCCCGCCAGGAGATCGAGACGTTGAGGGCGGCCATTCATGACAGGGATGGCGCTCTCCAAGCGCTCGCGAGGACGTGCGGGGGACTTCGCGACGAGGTCGTGGGCTGGCAGACCCACTCTGAGGGTAAGTATTTGTGCTACGGCCTTGGCGTCGAGGTCCCATGTTTGTGCTAACTAGACAATTGTGTTCCAGAGCTGGAGAGGGAGCAGCGGGTAGCTCAGGCGGCGGCCAACTCCTTCTAGAGCCTCTTCGAGGCCGAGGTCCAGCGGACTCAGTTGCTCCAAGGTGCGGTCTCCTCCATGTGTGACGGCCTGGGGGTCGAGCCCGATGCCGATGCTGAGGAGGACGCCCCGGGGAACTCCTTCGTCCGCCGGATGGTGGCGCTGGGCCGCCTTGTCCGGGAAAGGATACGAGGCGGCCTTCACCACGGCGTGAAGAGGGCGCTGGCGGTCCGGGTTCATGTACGATATGGAGCTCATCGCTGATGGCTTCATCACCGATCCGGACTGGACGGACGAGGAGAATGAGGACGCTTGCCTGGACCTGATCGGAGCCGCCGAGGAGCCTGGAAGTCGCTTGGCCAAGCTTTTTGAAGCCGAGGTGGTTCCACCCGCCGACGACGAGGGCCTGTGAGCCAAATCTGGGCACAGAGGCCCATATAATAAGTTAGTGTTTTGAATTTTGGTCATAGTGGCCTTGGAGGCCTTGAACACTCAAAATGTAAACCCGCACTGGTTGTTTGAGTTTTGTTCGAGTTCTTCTTCCCTTTATCGCTTGAATCACGTTCTCGCACGATTTACTTAGCACGCCGTCGCGCCTTTGAGCGTAAGGGAGTGAGTGGAGGTACCGTAGCCTCGGAGGCGTAAGTGATCTCACGGCTCGACTGCCCTCGAAGTCTAGGGTGCTCTTGCGGCCTCGCAGATTGTGTAAGAACCTGTTTTAAGCGACGGGGGATGTACTCCTTTTCAAAGTTACGAACCGCCATTAGGTCTACTTAGCGTGCGGTTGTGCCCCTAGGCATGAGGGGTGAGTGGAGGTACCGTAGCCTCGGAGGCGTAAGTGATCTCACGGCTCGAGAGCCCCTTTGAGCCTCAGGGCGCTCTCGCAGCGTTGTCGACTTAAGTGGCAGTTTTTCAACTTTGAAAAAGAGTACAAGTTTTTTCGGGGACCGAGGGTTCCCCCTTGTAGCCCCCGAGGAAGGGTCGATTCTGGGAGAACAGAGTCGATCCTTCCTGGTTATTTGTAAAATGAAACTTTGAACACTGTTGTAATCTTTACTAGTGAGATTGAAAAGAATTTACAGAGCCTCAAGGCTTTTTAAGGGAAAAAGCGACGTAGCTGTTCAATGTTCCAAGCGTTGGTGATGATTTCGCCCTTCTTGTTGGATAGCTTGTAGGTGCCCGGCTTTAGTACTTCTGCGATGATGTACGGTCCTTCCCATGGGGGCGTGAGCTTGTGCCGTCCCTTGGTGTTCTCGCTTCGACGTAGCACCAGGTCACCGACGTTGAGGTCGCGCCTGCGGACGTGTCTATCATGGTAGCGTCGAAGACTTTGCTGGTACCTGGCAGAATGTAATAGGGCCACATCTCGGGCTTCCTCGAGCTGGTCGAGGGCGTCCTCTCTTGTGGCATCGTTATTTCTTTCATTGTAGGCCTTCAACCTCGGGGATCCGTATTCTATATCAGTTGGGAGCATAGCCTCAGATCCGTAGACTAAGAAGAACAGAGTGAACCCCGTGGCTCTACTCGGCATTGTTCTTAGGCTCCACAGGACCGAGGGAAGCTCGGCAGCCCATCTCTTGCCATGTTTGTTTAGCTTGTCAAAGATTCTGGGTTTCAGGCCTTGTAGGACCATGCCGTTAGCATGTTCCACTTGGCCATTTGTTTTTGGATGAGCAACGACCGACCAGAGCACACGGATGTGGTTGTTGTCGCAGAAATCCAGAAACTTTTTACCAGTAAACTGGGTGCCGTTGTCCGTGATGATACAGTTGGGAACCCCAAAGCGGTGGATGATGTCGGTGAAAAAGAGCACAGCTTGCTCGGACCTGATGCTGGTGATAGGACGGGCCTCGATCCACTTGGAAAATTTGACAATGGCAACGAGCAAGTGGGTGAAACCGCCAGTGGTCCTTTTCAAGGGTCCGACAAGGTCGAGCCCCCAAACGGCAAACGGCCATGTGACGGGGTTGGTTTGCAGGGCATGAGCTGGAAGATGGGTCTGTCTCGCATAGTACTGGCAACCTTTGCAGGAGCGTACTAGCTTGATAGCGTCGGAGACCGCGATTGGCCAATAGAAACCTTGCCGAAAAGCATTTCCGACAAGGGTTCGAGGAGCTGCGTGATGACCCCAAGCCCCCGAGTGTAGATCGTTGAGTAGGTTTCTGCCTTCCTCATTCGTGATGCAGCGTTGGAGGACGCCAGTAGGGCTACGGCGGTACAGCTCCCTACTGTCGCCAATGATCACAAAGGTTTTGGCCCGACGAGCGATCCATCAAGCCTCGGTCCTATCCGAGGGGAGGTCCCCTCGGATGAGATGGTCGAAGTACGGAACACGCCAGTCAGGCTCGGGGTCAGATGGTGGGGTCGAGCCTTCCACCTGCATGGCTTCAGCCCCGGTCGAGGGGACTTCTACCACAGGTGGAGGGTCGAGTGACGTCCTGTCAACCCCTCCGTCCGACCCGAGGTCGACGGACGGTTGCTAGAGATCTTTCGCGAAAATGTCTGGTGGAACTGTAGTTCGATTGGACGCGATTTTCGCCAGTTCATCGGCGGCTTCGTTATACCTGCGTGCGATGTGGTTGAGCTCGAGGCCGTGAAACTTGTTCTCAAGGTGCCGCACTTCTTCGTAGTAGGCTTCCATCTTGGGATCACGACAGCTTGAGTTCTTCATGACCTGATCGATCACGAGCTAGGAGTCGCCTCGAACGTCAAGGTGTCGGACCCCGAGTTCGATGGCAATTCTCAGACGCGTGACGAGCGCCTCGTATTTGGTGATGTTGTTCGACGCAGGAAAATGAAGCCGGATGACGTAGTGCATGTGAACTCCTAGGGGCGAGATGAAGAGCAAACCCGCGCTTGCTCCTATTTTCATCAGTGACCCATCGAAGTACATGGTCCACAGTTCAGCCTGGAGCTGTACCGGGGGGAGTTGAGTGTCGGTCCATTCTGCCAGGAAATCTGCTAGCACCTGTGATTTAATAGCTTTGCGCGGCGCATAAGAGAGGGTCTCGCCCATGAGCTCGACGGCCCATTTGGCGATTCTACCCGAGGCTTCCCGGTTCTGGGCTATCTCTCCCAGGGGGAAAGAAGAAACCACAGTCACCGGGTGGCCCTCGAAGTAGTGACGGAGTTTGCGCCGTGTCAAGACGACGGCATATAGCAGCTTCTGGATCTGTGGGTATCGGACCTTGGTTTCCGAAAGCACCTCGCTAATGAAGTAGACCAGCCTCTGGACGAGCAAGGTATGTGCTTCCTCAGCCCTCTCGACAACCAAGATTGCGCTGACTACTTGTGTTGTCGCAGCGACATAAAGTAGGAGCGTTTCTCCTGGGGTCGGAGGGACGAGGATCGGTGAGTTAGAGAGCATAGCTTTAAGTTTTGCAAGAGCTTCTTCGGCCTCGAGGGTCCACGAAAAGTTCTCCGATTTCTTCAGGAGGCAGTACAGAGGGAGTGCCTTTTCGCCGAGGCACGAAATGAAACGACTGAGCGCTGCCAAACAGGCCGTGACCCTCTGTACGCCCTTTAGATCTCGGATGGGGCCCATCTTGGTTATTGCTGTGATCTTTTCTAGGTTGGCTTCGATGCCATGCTTAGACACGATGAACCCCAAAAGCATACCTCGAGGAACGCCAAAAACACATTTCTCAGGATTGAGCTTGGTGCTCTTTGCCCAGAGGCATTTGAACGCAACGTCGAGGTCGTTTACCAAATCATCGGCTTGTTTGGTTTTGACAACGATGTCATCGACGTAAGCCTCGACGGTTGGTCCAATGTGTTCCCCAAAAACGTGTTGCATGCATCGCTGGTACGTAGCCCCTGCGTTCCGGAGACCGAAAGGCATAGTAACGTAGCAATACATGTGGAACGGGGTAATGAACGAAGTCGCGAGCTGGTCGGACTCTTTCATTTTGATCTGGTGGTAGCCGGAGTATGCATCTAAGAATGAAAGGGTTTCATATCCCGCAGTGGAATCAATGATTTGATCAATACGTGGTAAAGGAAAAGGAACTTTCGGACATGCTTTATTTAAACTAGTGTAGTCTACACACATCCTCCACTTTCCACTCTTTTTCTTAACTAATACAGGATTAGCTAGCCACTCGGGATGATGAACCTCCTTGATGAACATGGCCTCCAGCAGTTTGTGTATCTCCTCACCGATGACCTTGCGCTTCTCCTCGTCGAAGCGGCGCAAGCGTTGCTTCACCGGTTTGGAGCCGGCGCGGATCTCCAAGGCATGCTCGGTGACTTCCCTAGGTATGCTCGGCATATCCGAGAGACTCCACGCAAAGATATCGATGTTTGCGTGGAGAAAGTCGACAAGCACTGTTTCCTATTTGGGATCGAGGGTGGCGTTGATGCTCAACGCCTTTCCCTTGGGATCGGCGGGGTCGAGGGGCATGAGCTTGACGTCCTCCGTGGGCTCAAAGCTACCGGAATGGCATTTGGGGTCGGGGATCTCGTTGGCCAGACTGTCGAGGTCTGCCGCCAAGGTTGCCGACTCCAAAACAGCCTCGCCGTGCTCGACGCACTCGACGTCGCACTCGTAGGCGTGTTCGTACGAGGGCCCGACAGTTATGACACCGTTTGGGCCTGGCATCTTGAGCTTGAGGTATGTGTAGTTCGAGACCGCCATGAACCTGGCATAGCATGGGCGCCCAAGGATGGCATGGTACGTTCCACGGAATCCGACCACTTCGAAAGTGAGGGTCTCCTTTTTGAAGTTGGAAGGAGTGCCAAAGCAGACAGGCAGATCGACCCGGCCGACAGGTTCTGCCCGTTTCCCTAGCACAACTCCATGGAAGCCCCCGACACTAGGTTGGAGGCACATCCTCTCGATCCCCAGGAGGTCGAGGGTCTAAGCATAGATGATGTTGAGGCTGCTTCCGCCATCCATGAGTACCTTGGTGAGGCGCATGTTGGCGATGATGGGATCAACAACAAGCGGGTAATCTCCTAGATTGGGGACATAGTCGGGACGGTCATCACGGTCGAAAGTGATGGCCACCTTAGACCAGCTAAGGAAGTGGGAGACTGCCGGCCGTACGGAGAAAACCTCACGCCGCTCTCGTTTGCGCTGGCGCGTCGAGAGGCGGGTCGAGGGTCCTCCGTAGATCATGAAGCAGTCGTGGATCTCGGGGAACCCCCCATCCTTGTCGTCACCCTTGGGATCTTCCTTCTTGTCGTCCTTCTTGACGCCTACGCCTTCAAAGTACCTACGGAGCATGTGATAGTCCTCGAGGTTATGGTTTGTGGGCCCCTTGTGGTAGGGACAAGGCTCTTTGAGCATTTTGTCGAAGATGCCCCCGCCGGGGGGCCCTCGAGGTTTCTTGCGTTCAGTGGCAGCAACAAGCTCGTCGGCCGAGGCCTCGAGCTTGCCCTGTTGGTTCTTCTTCTTTTTCCGATTGTTCCTTTTAGATCCCTGGCTGGAGCCCGCGGGATCGTCGACCTTTTGCTTCCCTTTGTCCTGGTCACCGCCAAAGATAGCGCCAACTGCCTCCTCGCTGGCGGCAAAGTTGATGATGATGTCCATCAATCCGTTGGCAGTGAGTGTGGTGTTACGGCCCAACTCTCGGACCAACTCTTTGCAGGTGGTTCCGGAGAGGAAGGCCATAATTACGTTAGAGTCGATGACGTTGGGGAGCTCGGTGCGTTGCCTAGAGAAACGCCGGATGTAATCCCGGAGGGACTCACCCGGCTTCTGCTTACAACTCCGGAGGTCCCATGAGTTGCTAGGGCGCATGTAGGTCCCCATGAAGTTTCCCTCGAACACCCTCACGAGATCGTCCCAGTCGTGGATCTGCCGAGGCGGAAGATCCTCAAGCCAGGCTCGAGCGGTGTCGGACAGGAACAGGGGGAGTTGTCGGATGATGACTCGGTCGTCGGTGGCCCTGCCCAGCTGACACGTCAAGCAGAAATCAGCGAGCCAAAAGTTCGGGTTTGGTCTCGCCGTTGTACTTGGTGAGAGTCGTGGGAGGGCGGAACCGCGCTGGGAGTATCGTTTCTCGTATAGCCTTGCTAAAGACCCTAGGACCCGGTGGCTCGAGTGACGGGATTTGATCTTCTGAGCTGTCGTAGCGCCCACCTCTGTGCACACGGTAACCTCGAGCCACACCGTCACCGTGTTTGCGCGTGCGGCGCTCGACGATGTTGCCATGGGTGTCTCGAGGTTCGTGGTCGTCGGCGATGTGCTCAGGGGCAGGTGCCGCCCGGTTTCGCCGGGCGGGCTCGGGATGAACCGAGGCCTCTCTCTCCTATCGGGAGGGCTCGGCGAGCCGCTCCGAGGCTGGCTCGCGTCACCTCAAGGCAGAGCTCTCGGCCTGCTGCATAGCAGCGGTCTCGAGGAGTTCTCGGATTTCATCTCGAGCTCGATGGGCGTCGGGGTTCGACGGCTCAGGCATGTTGCGGAGGAGCATGGCGGCGGCGACAACGTTCTGGCTGGGTCGAGCGACAACCGGGGGGTCGATCGCCCGATCCTCGTCGATGCGACGATTGACGTCGCGAGCTCTCTCGCGAGCTCTCCGCCATGTGCGTGTGCCGCGCGCTCATGCTCGAGGGTTTGTTGGAGTAGGCGCAGGTTTTCTCGTTCCTCGACGAGCCTGTCCTGCAACTCGCGAATTTGCTCTAGCTGCATTCCTTGATCCGCAAGGAATTGAGCCTCATTTCGCTCGGCAGGGAGCTCGACATGAGGTGGCGTGTTCCTTCCTTCAACCGGCTCCTCGTCCTTCGAATCCAACGTGCTCGCCCCGTCGATGTTGAAGCACTCGCGGGTCGGATCGTAGGTGTCGTCAGCAGAGTCGGAGTCAGGAGCGCCGAAGTAATAGTATGACGGGGGAATGTGAGGCTGTTGCAAATCACCTCTGGGGTTGCAACGTTGAGAAGCAGTCACACGGGGCTCTGTTTCCGGGGTCTCCGTAGAGTCTAGATACTCAGAAGCCGGCGTGGATGCAACAAGGTCCAGAGTGGAGCGTAGATGGTGCCCGGGAAGTTCCTCGTAAGCGCTCATACTAGTGCTTACAGAGGAAGCGTATGCCTGGGCAACCGTGTCTAGCCCAAACGGGAATGTTGATGGAGATATCGTTGTTCGCGCCGGAGTGGTTGGACCGGGTAGCGGCGGTGTCTCACCGGACGGGGGAGCGGTGGAATTCTCCACCGGCATCTTACCCTCAGCCAAGCTCATCCTACACAGACCCTCAATGAGGAAATCTGGGTTGGCGTCTGGCTGAGAGGCACCGGATCGGGGAGTCCCACCACCCTCCGTGAGGTGATGACGGTGGTTGCGCCGGGCTCGTTGTCGTCCGGCGGCTCGCGCCTGAGAACGACGAAGCCGGCCTTGTGCTCCCCCTGGCTGGGAGAGCCCGTAATCCTCGTCGGTCGGGTGCCTGGGCGGGAGGAGGACCATATCGTAGCCGTGGCCAAGCGACATGAACTCCAAACTCCCGAACTAGATCACCGTGGCCAACGGGAGAGGGCGTTCGGGGTTAGCCATCCAGGAAAAAATGCCGGGAAAACGATGTTGGCACGCAGCGTCCCCTACCTGGTGCGCCAACTGTCGGTGCTCGGTCCCGTGGGGGCCCTAAACCGACGAGTGAGTGTTGCGTGTCCCTAACCTGGATGGTGATGCAAGGAGAACACACAAGGGTTTTATCCTGGTTCGGGCAGAAGAAGGCCCTACGTCCAGCGGGGGGAGGAGAGTTTTGTATCTCCTTGCACCGAGGTGCTTGCGTAGGGGTTACAAGCTTGTGAGAGAGGGCGCCGAGCCCAAGTCTCAAGGAGAGAAAAAAGAATACAAAGGGAGATTGTTTTAGATGTTGATTTCTGAATTGGGAGCCTTTGCTTGCTGGCACTTGGCTTTGGACTTGTGTCTTACCCCTTCGTCCCCTTGTAGGGTCCTGGCCAGCCCTTTTTTAGGGTAAGAGGAGGCCAGGACACCGGGGAGCCTTGAGGTGATGTTTTGTCGGTCCCTGTAGGAGTGGCTGTAGCGGCGTGCTCCAGGAATGGCCGACCATCCCTGGACACCATGGTGACGTCGGGGATGAGATGGTGAAATGACCCGGAACCCTGTGCCACGTCGGCCTTTCTTCCCTGTCGAGCAGCGCTGGGCGTCGAGGCTGGGTCAAGGCTGGACGGATAAGGCCGAATCTCCGAGATCGCGGAGTACAGGCCTTGTCGTATCCTCCCTCGAGGGTGATTGGCGATAAACAGTGCACGGTAAGGTGCGCACAGTGACATGTTTCACCTCCCATCACGGGATGGACGGTAAAACAGTGAGGACTGACACCCGGCGCTGCTCCCATGTCGAGCACGATTGTAGCCATGTTGGTAGATGGTAGTAGGTAATCGTATTAAATGCTCTGACTCTCGTCTCATAGTAGGTGAATAGAGTGGGTCGAGCGCTCCGACCCGGGGTTATGCGAGCCGGAGTTTTGCCGGTAGCCGAACGAGCCTCGTGCGAGTCAGAGCGTAGTCGAGGTGCCGTGTTGTACGGGACGGAGCGCGGTCGAGGCGTTCCCGTCGGGGGTGCCTCGTACGAGTCGGAGTTGGAGCGCGGTCGAGGCACTCCGTCGAGCTGGCCTCGTACGAGACGGACCCGGTACGCGGTTGAGGCAGGCTGCCTTTTGTTGTGGTTTAATCGTTTTGTTTTTTATTATCGTTGGTTCTGGATACCCTCATACTGTTGGTACCGACGAGTAGTAAAAGAGCGGTAAGGAAAAACACAAGAAATTGCTAGAAAGGGTGTTTGGAACACAGGAATCCATAACGCGGGAAATACAAGACATGGTTATACGAAGATTAATAAAGAGTCATTAATAATGCTTAATGATAAATCTATAAATTGCACATTTTGTCCATGACTCTCTTACAAGTGGGACCATTGGCCCATAGAATGGGTCTGTCCACCGTTGCACGCATACATATATTTCTGAGTGGAGCCCAGCCACCCTTTTGTCCACTCGTTCTCTCCCCGTTGCTTCTCTCTTCTATCTAATCCTCTCCAAAAGCATGCTTAGGCAGTTAGGCACGCCCGGACGGAGCCAGTTCACAGAGAGCGCCTCGGGCTTCCACACAAACTTTGGATCTGAGTGGATGTAAAAAAATTTCTGTGTCTTGTTGAGCAGAGGAAACCTTTCCACAGGAATGGTGAGCTCCAATCCTTTTTTTCCAAACGGTACATGATGTCAGCAAAATACAGGATTCCTAATTCTTTGAAATTCCTTTGAAAAACCTCGATCCAAACAGGCCCTTATTGGTGAAGGAGCTGTGCTAAACGGGGCCTTAATGTACGTCTTGTTCTGCAGGAGAGAAGACTACAGTGGCACCACACATGCATACAAAGAAATCAACTGCTGCAGATGTGCCTTGTATTAGATTAGACAGTGAAGAACACAGATGATACGGACAAATGACAAATCTGGTGCCGGAGAAGATAGGGCAAAAGATTCATCTCGTTAAAGATATGTACTTAGTCTTATACAAGGCACTGTATTTTTGACAGCGCTGCTGGCGCGTGGTTGGTGCCCCCGGCCGTCATTTTAATTTCCCGCCAGGCCAGCTAGCTCCTCCATTGCCTGCTCCTATATATATTATATATATACACATACACACGCATGTTCTAACCCACACAACATGCTTGATAAGCATCAATACAGAACTCAGACACCCTACTCAACACGCTAATCAGTGAGCAAAAAAAACTCACTTATTGGCTATTTGGCTTGGTCGTCAGCTCACCATTCTCACCATCATCTGCTTCTTGCATTGCTTGCTAGCTAGTCAATCATCAATTACGACGACGACGACCATGGCGGCAGTAAGGGTGGAGATAACGCGCCGTGCGGTGCTTAGAGCCCCACCACCGGCGTCCTCCGCCCGCGCCGGCGCCGGCGGCAGCAAGCTTCAGTCCCCGCTCACGCCCTTCGACCGCGCCTCCACCGACGGCTACATCCCGAACGTGTTCGCGTGGAACGCGCCTGCGCCGGACAACGACGCCATAGTGGACGGCCTCCTCGCTGCCGTCGCCAGGTACCCGCACCTGGCGGCCCGCATGGGCGTCGACGACCGCGGCAGAAAGTGCTTCCACCTCAACGACGCCGGCGTGCTTGTCGTCGAGGCCACCGCAGACGCCGACCTTGCCGACGCGCCGCTGGTGGCGCACATCAACGACCTCTACCCCAAGGCCGATAAGGTACGTAACTTGCTGCATGCATGTGTTTGGTCCACCGTCCCACCCATGCATGCGGTTGTGGTGGTGCAGGAACGTGTCGACGAGCCTCTCTTCCAGGTGCAGCTGACGCGGTACAGGTGCGGCGGCCTGGTGATCGGCACCGCGTGCCAACACCTCGTCGCCGACGGGCAGTCCATCACCACCTTCTACACGGTCTGGGCCACGGCCGTGCGCTGCAGCGCCTCAGCTACCGATCTACCGTCGTCCCCCTTCACCGACCGCGCCGCCATCGCCGTACCCCGCAGCCCACCCGTGCCCAAGTTCGATCACCGGAACATCGAGTTCCGGGACGAGCATAGTTCGAGCTACCCCGTGCTCCCCATGGACAGGATCAAGAACGTCGCCGTCAACTTCCCGGAGGAGTTCATCGCCGGCCTCAAGGCCCGTGTGGGCGTGGACGGCGGCCGGTGCACCACGTTCCAGTGCCTCCTGGCGCACGTCTGGAAGAAGGTCACGGCTGCGCGGGACCTGGCGCCGGAGGAGTTCACGCAGATAAGGGTCGCCGTGAACTGCAGGGGCCGCGCCGACCCTCCGGTGCCCATGGACTACTTCGGTAACATGGTGCTGTGGGCGTTCCCGCGGATGCGAGCCCGGGAGCTGCTGTCCTCCAGCTACGCCGCGGTGGTCGGCGCCATCCGCGACGCCGTCGCGCGCGTCGACGCACTGACGCCGAGTACATCCAGTCCTTCGTCGACTTCGGGGACATGGCGGAGCGCGCCGGTGGCGAGGACCTGGCGTCCACGGCCGGACGTCCGGGCACGGCATTCTGCCCGGACCTGGAGGTGGACAGCTGGCTGGGGTTCAGGTTCCATGACCTCGACTTCGGCTACGGGCCGCCGTGCGCCTTCGTGCCGCCGGACCTGCCCGTCGAGGGTCTCATGATCTTGGTGCCGTCGTGCGCAGCCAAGGGTGGCGTCGACCTCTTCATGGCTCTCGGCGTTCACCACGTTGATGCCTTCAAACACATCTGCTACTCCATGGATTGATCATCGCTCAATATAATCACGCCGTTGTGACCATATGGCTTATCACAGCCACACAACGTGCATCTAATGCGGTGCATGTGAGTGGGTGGGTGGGTGGATGTGAACCTTGAGATGTGGTGTATTCATTGGTTGAGATGAAGTGCATGTGTGAGAATGACCATGTGTCCATGTGTTCATATGGGCATGTGTACGTTATTGCCTTTCTGTGTCTACGTAATCGGCTACATGTTGCATCTATTGTATGTACATTTAAATAAATAAATTAAATGTTCTGACATGAGTATGTTACGTATGACCAATTGTTTATTGTTACATTTTTCAAATATATTAAAATATAGTCATCTGAAAGTATTAACTGCTTTTTTACTAAGGGCCTGTTTGGTACTATTCCATCCGATTCTAATTCTACATGAAATCTGATCTACAAGAGAAGTGATTCTGTGGCTGAAAATAATTCTCTTTGATTCTTCAGCATAAACTCTCAAAATTACTGTTGTAGCATTTCACCCGGAAGTATTCAGGGTATCATATTTTCACGAGGAACGGATGTGTAAATGTCTCTTAAGCTAGTTCACCTAATGATAACAAGAAGAAAGATAGCTCAGGTAGCGAGGTTTTCTAGGGATAGAGATCTTAAGTTAAGATAGTTTTGCCACTATATAGTTACTTCGGGCACCGGATAACACTTGGTCTGCCAAGCGTTGCCGGCCTATGGCTCTATGCCATACCCTGACGTGGGAGATTACTAGGGACGAACAGGGCTGTCACCACCTGCCACCTACCCCTCAACCGTAGGTACGAGGCAAACGAAAGTAGCTTCTAGCCTAGACACCATGTCTACGCTATCGACTACTACGCTTGCATCGATCAGGGCTATCCATCTTTATCAGGGCCCTTTACTAGAGTATCCACCATGGAGACAGACAACGAACCCGCAAGTAAATAATGAACAAGACTAACTTAAAGTAGAACTCACCACCGAAGATAAACAAGTGGAGAGGAGCCGACAATTCCCAGCATTCCTTCCGCTAAGTGTACAAGGGGCCCCCAGTACACAAGAGGAGGTAGCTGACAACTCTAGTACTTCTTCACTCTTACTCACTCACTCCCTACACTAAAAATAGCTAGACTAAACATAGGAGTGTAGCTCTGCTCTTTCTCTTGTCACATTGTGTCTCTTGCGTTGACGAATGATGAATGAAATGAGAAGAGCCTCCCCCATCTATATAGTCATGGGATGGTCGGTTTGGGAAAGATATTCTTGCATGCACCCATGCAACCATCATGGAGGGATCACCGAGAGTCGACACGTGGTAGCGGAAGGCGGTTGGCGCAGCTGGTGGTGCGAGCGCTCCCTGGGTGCGGCTGCACCCAGGTGTTGCCTCCCCGCGACCGCCTTCCGCATGGCGGTTGTATGTTGGGCGTGGACCGCTTCTACGTCGGTGCTCAGCCCATGTTGGTCAGGTATGTAGGCTTTTCCCTCTTTCTCCTTTGCTTGCTTGGGCCAAGATGAAGATTGAATGTTTCTTTTATATTTCCCTTCACTTTTGGCCCAACATGGTATGTTTTAATGTTTATGTCCTGAAAATATTCAACTCGCCAAAACTTATGGAATATGTTAGTGTAAGACCCTATTTACTAAGTTTTGGTGTTTGTTTGTATGGATTTTATATAAAGTTGGGGGGTAAAAATAAGAGTTAAGCACTGCCAACAATTTGCTTCACAGAATAGAAGTTACTTTATTCAGCTCTCAACATCTAGTTCATTTCAGAGAATCACTTCATAGAATTAGCAGAGAATCACTTCTCTCTCTTTTTTTTCTAGAATGTGCATAGCACGTGTTTGATGAAGAAGAAATTAGAAGTTTTACACATCCAACATCACAACACGGCGAGGTTCCATGGGTGATGTGGTTGAACACGAACACAAAGACACCACTAGGTGGTGGAACGCACGCTGTTGTAACTAGCTAAGAAACTAGATGTGCAACCAAAGAGTTTGCGACGTCGAGCGAACCCTTGCTCAAGACGCCTGAGCACCAGCCTTGGGGAAGAGCTCCCGCATTGCCACGCGCTTGGACAATGACAATGGCTCTTGGAATGTCTCATGGAAGCGAGTGGCGATGGTCGCGTCAGGTGTAGCCGACACTGACTGAGGAGCGCTCACCGATGGCTACCATTTGCTGAGCATGACCCACTTGGCCTGCTTCTCCAAGTTCAGGTCACGGTAGACGGACTTGGTAGCAAGTCTATCACTGCAGCGCGGCACTAGGTTCTCTATCCGCACGCGTGAGACACGACGGCGCAGCAGCGACTGGATCAGCGACACCTCAAGCGGCAACTTTAGACCGGCGATGAAGTCCTTGACAGAGGTGGGTTGTACTGAAGGCGAGGCTACAACAGAAGTAGGAGGGGGTCCATCCCGTGTACCACCATTGACAGGCCATTATTGTCGATAAAATATGGTCAGCAGTCTATCGCAGGGTATGCCGGCGGTAGTAGATGAGTCGGTAGAGGTGCGTGAGAGACGAACTAGAGGTGACACAGAACGCGATGTAGGCAAGTTCAGGCCGTCGGCATGACGTAACACCCTATGTCCTGTGTCTCTGTGGATTGTATTGCTTATGATCAGATGAAAACGAGGGGGATCCCTACCCGCCTTATATAGTCCAGGGGGTAGGGTAACATATCAGTTGTTTCTATCCTGATCGATGTGCAAGATAGGAAGTTACACATATCGTGGGATCCTACATATCCTATCAGATTCTACTTGATCACCAAGGTTATGTGTGCCGCCTTGTAGGACACGCTGATCTGCGCCGAGCTCCACACGGCGCCGTCTTGTGGGCTGGGCCTCCCCTAGCGGCTCGGCCCATGTACGGTCTTGTAGGTACTGGGGGGTTATACCCCCACAGCTAGTCCCCGAGCGCCTTGTATCCTCTGAGAACGCCTCACCGATCTTGTCCGAGTAGCTTTGAGTGAGCCTCCGAGCTGTTGGGGCGAGTGTGCGAGCTGTTTGAACAAGCCGTCGAGCTGTCGGGGCGAGTGTCCGAGCTAGTAGAACAGGTTGCCGAGCTGTTGGAGAAAATGTCCAAGTTGTTCGACCATTAGCTGAGCACAGTCATGTGCGAAGTCAAGGTTTGTCAGAAGGATGTAAGGTGCTCAAGTAAAAATTTTTGGAGTCTTCTTCTTGAGGGAAGTGTGCCCTCTTGAGTTCTGGGCGTCGAAGCGCGGCGCTTTGCATCTTTAGCGTAGCCGATCTGGACGGACTTGGTCACCTTGTAGAAGATAAAGTTGCCAAATGAGCACAATCACCGCAAGGTGAAGTGTGTCCACTTAGTCCCCGAGCCTGACAGTAGGTGAAGTAGTCACATGGTGTCAGGGTCCAAAGTAGTAGTCTTCAGGTGCTGATCCAATGCGGAAATAAGTACAGTCATCGCAAGATGACGTGTACACACGTAGTCCTCGAGCCTACTGGAAGATTGTGAAGAAACACTACAAGAAATGTGTGGTTTTTTGACGTATTTAGTATGACAACAGGTCATAATGTCATTATATTATCCGATTTATGACATTCTGTTTTAGGCATTTTGACTTAGTGACAATAAAAAGTTGTATGTCACAAAAAAACGTCATATAGCTAGTCCAATTCTATCTAATGACGATATTTGCTATGTCACAGAGGCATTTTCTATGTCACAAAGGCTAATTTATAAATGCCATCAACCTATGACAGAGTTTATGCGTCACAAAATAATTTATTATTTTTTAACATTGTTACCCATATTGGCATGTTCCACATCCACGTGGTGTATATATTTCATGGCCCACATTGTTAATGTGACGCTTTATTTTATATATACGCCTAATCACTATAACAAGAAACCTAAACAAAACATGCATATGCTTGTGTGAACTCATGACCTAACACTTACAGTAGGTGCACCATACCACATCTCAAAATTAGCATCGAAAGGGGTCGCTAAAAATACCAAAACACCGAAGGATGATTGGTTGTTTAAGATTTAGTCGGTCGCAATAAAATATATGCATGTGTTGTTTAATAAAATAATAGATAAAGAAATATGGACTCGTTTTTTATATCATGTGTCTAATTGTTAGTTTCTAAACTCGATTTAATAGGTTTGTGATGTGAAGAGGATATGTAGAAATGGAAAGTGGCAAGATAAAAATTAATAGATATATCATTGACATGTACATTAAACAAATGAAGAAAAAATAAATTAAAAAACACCACACTCGCCACCCAAACAGGACGGCTGAGAAAAATCGTGGACAAAATATACTACAGAGCGCTAGTTGGCCCGTAGAAATTGGCAAAAAAAAAAAAAAGACTGACCCAAATTGGCTGTCGACAACACTCATGTGGCTAAGCATGGGCCAGGACCAGCAGCAGGCCGACCCAGGACGCGCACCCCGCAAACGCGTCCAAGCCAAGTGCTCGGGTACGGATCGTGGCCGAGTTGGGCAGCAGCAGACGACCCACGGACCCAAGGGTGCGGCATTCCGCAAACGCGAGGACGGAGCGCACGCCGATGCCGATTCACGTTGCATTTAAATTGCTGATTGATGTGTGTACATTTCACGACCAACGACCATTATTAGTCCCAAAAGTATTTAAAAACAAACCATTACACCCAAAAAGTATTAAAAAACGTTCTATGTGCCCTGCTAACTACGAACGACCACTATTAGTTCCAAAAAAAGCATTAACTATTAAAATTCGAATTTTTTAAATAATCTTGGATATAGAAATGACTAAGATAAAAGTTGTAGATCTCAAAAAGTTATAGAACTTCGTTGTTTACAACTTTTGTATTTGAATTCATTTGATGTTTCAAAATGTTATTTGAAATTAAATTTTTAAATTGGTCGAAGAACTCTGATTTCTCTTTTTAATCTCTAGCTAAAACTTGTAACTAGTCTTTCTCCCTCATACTAACTTTAAATTACTTGATTTTTTTCCTAATTTTTTCTAAAATCATGCTCTATCAATTTATTGTATTCTTACATCTATTATTTTGGTCATCTTTTCTTGTGAACATTTCAAATTTTGAATTTAAAAAATGATAACTTCAAATAGCATTTTGAAACATCAAATGATTTCAGCTGAGGAAGTCATGAACATAAAAGTTGTAGAACTCATCAAAATCTACAACTTTTATTTTGGTCATTTTTTTATTCGACAAAGTGGTAGTAAACATTGTTCACAGATGACATATCTCTCATATAGTTTCATAAATTATGCGAGAGATCTATGAATTTGTGAACAATGCATACTACCACTTTGTTGGATGAAGAAATAACCAAAATAAAAGTTGTAGACCCTGATGAGTTATACAACTTTGTTGTTAATGACTTTTTCAGCTAAAACCATTTGCTATTTAAATTTTTTTTTGAAGTTGTCATTTTTTGAAATTCAAAATTTAGATTGTTCAAACCAAGTCACATAAAAAGATGACCAAAATAAAAGTCATAGATCTCGATGAGTTCTAGAACTTTGTAGTTGATAACTTTTTCATTTGAATTCATTTTCTCACGAAAAATTACGCTTGAATTTTTTGATTTTTTAGGACGTGAACAAAACACTTAATTGCCCATAATTTTTTAGGACGCGAGCTCAAAAGGAACATATATAGGTGTATATATTTTTGTCAATTTTTTTTGACATTGTTTGATATGACATGTGGTTTAAGTTAGAATTATTACTTTCTAAAACCACACAAAAATATATTTTATATAGAATACTTAAAGTTTAGCCGTCTCTGAAAAACCTCCGTCGAATTTAGCCTGGCCTGTTTAAGTGATGCGCACTCCTATCTGGACTCTAGGCCCATGATATTGCCGACTGTTTGTGCCATTGGATGGTGATCGAACGGCCCGTGTCTCGTGCTGTCTGGTACAAAACGGCGGCGGCGGGCGCCCCCTAAACCCTAGTTCATTTTGAGCCAGGACCCATCCTCTCCTGCGGGCCGCCTCCCTCTCCGATGCGTGCACGCCATCGCCTCCCTCCGCGATGCGCGCACCCCTGCCTGCTCGAACTAGCAGACGGCAAACCCCAACTCTATCTTGAGAAGGCGGCTATATGATGTGCCGACCTATAGGAATCCACAGCTCCAGTGCACGGTGAGCTCCAGCGCCAAGTCAGCAGCGGCCTTGGTGGCCAGTGGTTGGGCATGGTGGTATCGAGCGCGTGGATCTTGTGCGGCGTTGGATCTCGAGGTCGGGATCCAGCATGGAGTGGCGTCATGGGTTCAACGGCCGTCGCCGACAACGTCTCCCTGGATTTGGTGATGATACTGATTATTCAGTGCAGTTCTTTGTTCCATAGTGGTTATTCTGAGTTATGGTTTGGGCAGTAGGGACTACGCTACTTGATTGTTCAGTGCTGGCTCTTGATTTTAATTGTTTGCTTGTTATACTATTTCAGATATGTTTGTATTGACAAGGTATTCTTAATGTAGTTCTTGATGGAAATGTGAGCTCCATTAGGAGAAGAGAAGTGTGGAGAACATATAAGGGCTAACTATGCTTGATGTTTATCGTAGCAGGAGCATGCAGCAAGATATTACTGTAACAAGCAGTAGCATGCATCAAGATACACCGAACACCTGTTGACCTTAGTGCACAGGAATATAAAAGTACCTGGAATTTTGTGCTTAGAATTATTGTGTTTATAGTTCTATAAAGCAATTTGTGCTCTAAGAATTATTATGGTTATAGTACTCTGACTGATTGAAGTTTGTATATCTGAATTAAGTTGGGCATAAGTTATTGTTGCATCTATCTAAGTTCATTATCGACTGTTTATTTTCTTTTCTGTTGTTTTGTTCATTTGTAGGTTGCAAGTTTGGAGCAAGCAATGAAAGGGAAGTGAGGGAAATGGGAGCTTATCACTTGATAGTGTTGCTACTATTTGAGCAGAGAATCGCCGAAGCTGGAGTTGGTACCGAAGGTTTATAAACCAACATTTAGGCTGTCAAGGTATAATCAGTAACGATGCCCTGGCATCTTTCTTTTCCTTGCTGCCAAAAATAAATAGCTGAGGAATGAATTTGTACCATGTGTTTATATTGAATGTAGAGTGAGAAACTCTGGAACTGAGCTGAAGTATTTGGTGGTTGGTAGTCTCTTGAACAGCAAGTGAGGCATTAGTCCGTTTATTTAATCTTTGAAAACTGTAACATGGTAATTTTTGTTGATCTGAATTTTGATGATATGTAATGAACATGTTGAATGTGATTGTAATAAATATGTTGTATGGGCTGTATTGTGTGGGCTAAAAAATATATGGGCTGAAATGTGTTGGCTGAGAAAAATATATGGGCTGAATTGTGTGTCTTGAAATAAACCGTATGGGCTGCAATCATTATGGGCTGAAAAAACATCAAAAATAAAAAATGCACAAGCCTGCAACAGCCCAAAATGTTTAAGGCCCATTTATAGGCAGGCTGCTACGTGGGCTTTAGTAGGCCAAATTTCATTTTATGACGTTTTTTTCCTTCGTGCCATGTCAGCGCCATGTGGCAAGGCCTAGGATTTTGTGACAATAAACTAATGTCACACACCTATATGACACTAAAATCCAATGTCATAAGCTTGTGACACTAAATCTATAAACGTCACATAATCAATTTGTGATGCTAGTTTTTTGACGTTCGAATTTTCGTCAACCGTTTGTCATAAACCTCAAGTTGTGACATTATTTCCATATATTTTGACATAAATAGAATGTCAAAAAACCACACACTTCTTGTAGTGGTGGCAATTGCACATGTTGCCACCACTTCTTGGTGTTGTCACATAGGTCTTGTTACAACACTTGTTATGCGATGCAATAAAGGGTGCACCTTATAGCAACCAAACCTTGGCCGTGGTAATTGCACATGTTGCCACCATTTCTTGGTGTTGCGACATAATCCTTGTTGCCACACGCATAATGTGTGGCAATACATTGTCTTGCAACACACGTTCATCGTTGCTAGTGCACCATTTGCTATGACATGGGCAAGTTGCCATTGCAAGGCCTAGCAACGCCTAAGGCGTTGCATTAGTTGTTGTTGCCACACCTACAACCGTAGCAAAACCTTATGTTGCAACGCCTAGGTGTTGTAAATTCAAAACGCATTTTGCAACACTTCCTAGAAAAGCGTTGTCCAAAGTTTTACCCACGCAAGCGCCTACCTCCCAACAAAAAAAAAGTATTGCTATTTCTGCTATTACAACTATTTCAGGCCTATTGCAACACTTTTCGGGCGTCCAGGAGCTCCTGTGTCATGCATGGGGTCTCATGGCCGAGCGCGTGGATGAGCGCCTCGTAGGTCGTGCAGCAAATGAAGGCGTTGATCATGTCAGCGTCGGTGATGTTGGGGAGCTTGTTGTGCTTCTTGGAGAAGCACTGGATGTACTCTCGAAGAGTCTTGTCAGCCCTCTGCCTATAGTTGTGGAGGTCCCTTGAGTTCCCGGACTAGGTGTACGTGTCCTGGAAGTGCCCGATAAAGACAGAGTGGAGGTCATTCCAACAGTAGATGCTGCTGGGCTCGAGTTGCTCAAGCCAAGCCCTGGTCAAGCTTGATAGAAGCAGAGGATGATACTGGACGGCGAAGTCATCGTCAGATCCCCTGGTCCTCATGGCTAGACGGTAGTCCTCAAGCCAATGGTCCGGGATGGTCTCGCCGTCGTACTTGGAGATGTGCGTTGGAGGCCGGAACCGCCTGGGGTAGGGGGCCGCCCGGATCGCTGCCCCGAACGCCTAGGTGCCGAAATGATCCACAGTGCCACCCCCGACCCTCCGCTCGGGAGTGTAGGACTAAGCCTGAGCATGACGCCTGGGCTCGATGGTGTCGCGGACGTCACGGTGCACAGGAGGACACCGAGGAGAAGGCTCGTGCCTCCACTCCTATCGAGGCTTGGCGCACCTTGTCCATGGATGGCTAGAGCTACTACTGGAGGAATCGCCACCACTTTCGCCCTAGGGCATGCGTGACGTAGCATTTCCCATTGGTGGTGGTCATCGGCTGGGACAGCCTGGAGAACGCGGCGCGACGCTGAGAGGCAGAACTCTCGGCCTGCTGCTCGAGGGTGACACGGAAGAGCCGCTTCACCTCATGTAGGTGCTCATTGGTCTTTGGGTCTGGTGCGTTGGAGATGTCCTCCAGCCGGCAGGCGGCGACCACCATGTTGTAGGCCATGCGGGGGAAGAGTAGGGTGCTAGGAGCCCCCGTGCGGGCATTGTCATCATTGCCGGGGGGTTGCTTGGCTTGTTGCCGTGGAAAGTCCTACATTTGCCGTTCAAGCTCTGCCTCGATGGCCTCTAGGTCCACCTGCCGAGCCCTAGGCGATCCGCCTTCTCCTGAAGGTAGATCGCGCGGTCGCGGGGACTCTGGTCCGGCACCGTGAGCTCGGGTGCCTCCTTAGGTGAAATCTCACCGTCGATGTGGTAGCACATGTGTGGCGGGGCGTAGTGGTCGATGTCATTGGAGTGGTACTCCGAGCTGTTCCCCGAGACAATCTCAAGGAAGGTGCGCAGCAAGGGGACGTCTGCCCGTGTGGCGCCAGAGAGGATGGCGCCTCTTGGCACGTCAAGGCTGATGAGGTTCTCCAGCTCTAGCTGGAAGGACACCGCCGCATTCTGGATCTCGAAAGGCAAGTCCGGGAGGTAGTACTAGAAGCGGTCAGGTGATGAGAGCACCTCACCGGTGGCAATCTGGTCGTGGATGTCTGCCGGCATGTAGAACATCTGGCGCCGGTTTGACACTGTGAGGCTTAGACCTAGACCACACCAAATCTGTCAGGCTAGGACCTCGAGATCTACTCCAAGAAGTCCTTGTGGTGGGGGCGACGCCGGGAGCTCCTTGCTCGCCGGCGCAACCCCATCAAGCGGACGAAGCTCACCGTAGCAGTTGGTGATGTAGGCCAGCTTCCAAAGTTGAGGACCTAGCCCAGAGCGAAGGCATCGGCTGTGATGAAGAACTTGCTAGGGAAGTGAACACCACCGTCTGGGGTGGTGCCGCTTGCTCCGGTGATAAGGCGGGTGGCTCCAGCCACCGTAGAGCCTGAATCGCACTTGACGCTGCCCTCTACCTGGCGCACCAGCTATCGCGGGGTCGAAACCGTGGCAATCATTGTTGTTTGAGTTAGTGTCAGAATACGTGTCTTCGGTGGCTTGGGTGGACTCAAGAACACAAAAATCACAGAGAGGACGTAATGGTTTATCCTGGTTCGGGCCAATCGATGCCCTATGTCCAGTAGCTAATGATCCTTATACTCAAAAGCACCCAAAATCGGGGGGTTACAACAGAGTGTAAAGAGAGGTTTGGTAGGGGGTTAGCTCGATGCTAATCCTGAGGTTGCCTCACCACCAGTGGAGTCTTTCCCTCGTCGGATAGGAGGAAGACGATGGGATGCGGTGGAGGAGCTCTCAGTGCCCCTCCCTCTATTCCACTGCTCTCGGTGCTGAGCAGGAGTGAATGGAATGGGAAGGAATGATCTGTCTTGGATTGTCCTCCCCCTCTAAGTCTGACCTTATCCCTTATATAACAAGATAGGTTGGGTGCATGGCTGTTTGGGGAGATGAGTCTACGATCTACATGCACCGAAGTCTAGGAGGGTCTTGTAGCGGCTCTCTATGCACCGTAGCGGTGTCGTGGAGCCAAAGAAGCCTTGGGCATCATTTGGCTGCTCTGTTCTGACACTCTACGTGTCAGGCGGTGTTGGCTTGGACCGGCCTCGCCCAGGTGGACCTTCTGGAGTCTTCTTAGTGGTGAAGGAGGTCGGCTCCAAGTGTTGACACGCGGGCCTAGGAGTTGCCTAGCCCCTGGAGGCCGCGGGATGCTTGTCTTCTTGTGTCACGCCCTATGCGTGGCCCTGTCGCATAAGCGGCGTCTTGGAGCCCCTGAGCCTCAAATGGCTTGGGGCTTGTCTTCTTGCGCCTAGGCCTTAGCTGGTGTCGCAAGCCAGGCAGGAGCCAAGGGACGAGCTCGGGCGTGTCGTCGATCGGGAGCCTAAAGCCCTGGCAAGCCCCCGGGCCTTGTGCGGGGGCTACATCGTGCCCAGGCTCAACCAGGTTTCTTGGTCAAAGGGTGCGCGCGAGCATTCCCTATGAGTATAGCCCCCGAGCCCCCAGGCGATCCTAGAGGGGTCGATCGGGGGGTCTCTTTAGTCAGGAACCATTGATCCTAAGGCTTAACATGCCCATATGTTAGGATCTCATCAACATCCTTCATCTCCATGGCACTGCTACTACATTTCCTTCCGCGGTGCTGGGTGAAGGCCTTGAAGATTGGCTTTTAGCATTATCTAGGCACAGCGGTGCCCGCTTCATCCTAGATGCTAGTGGAAGTTTTGCCATTATGGGGGTTGGCAAGCGGCAATACCAATAGCATCACCATCGTGGACCGAGGAACAACATCACCATAACGTGTGAAGATGTTTCTTAGCCCCTTGATGGTGATGTTGTTCATCTTGCCACTTGCAATCCTCTTTCCTCTGGATCAATGATGACGACTTGTCTCATCCTCGGCCATCCTTCTCTGCTTGCTTCTCTACTGTTGGAGGTGCAAGGTAGTGCAAGAGAAAGCACGTCTACTTGCCTCTCTACTCGGTTGGGTGCTTGTGGAAGTTTGGCGTGGTGGTCGTCTTTGCTCCCTTGGGCTGTGGCCTAGTCCTTGTTGTGGCATCAGTAGTTTGATGGTGCACAAACAATTGTCCTCGCCATAGGGCTAGGTCAAGATTCGAGTATGCGCTGTATCCGTGCTCAACAGGTCTTTGTTATTGTACACCTTCTAATCTTTGATAGGTCTTCGTTATTGTACACCCAGCAGTCTGTCAAGATGTAAGTTATTGAATGTTTCTATTAATTTTTGATCTCATGTGGATGTGGTACTATTTTAAGTGTTGGTTTTAGTCATTGTATTTTTTGCATTTTTAACCGTGTATGTAGTTCACTCGGTTGTAACGTGTTCGTTTCGCAGAGAATCGCAGAGTTTTTTCTTTTCTTTCTTGTTTTTGTTCTTTATATTTAATCTAAAATACAATAAACAAATAAATAAAAACAATTTGTTGTAAGATTTCTGTCATTGGAACTACGTTGTTCACTTTGTTTTTTTCATTATTTTATTGTTGAAACTTTAAGCAGCCATGTGATTGTGTAGGTTTTAACTGAAGTCTTTTTTATATTTTGCAGTTTTTTTAGATGTTTAATATTTTTGCTGATTTTTTACTTAACACATTGTAACTCGCTTGTTTAAATAATTGTAACAGCTGTACTGCAGACAGTTGTAAGTAGTGTATCGTGCATTATCGATAGTTGCAACTTTATGTTACTAGATGTATAATACATTTTTCTTAATGTATTGTAACTCGCATGTGCAACTAAATGTAACTGTTGTATTTTTGGTGGGTTTGTACGTGGTGTATTGTGGACGGTTGTAACTATATGTTATTAGATGTAATTGGTGGGATTTTTTGCCATGTCCTCATCCATCTTGCTCATGCATAGTAGATTCTCTAGGTTAGGATTACCAACGGCTGTTTTTTTGCTTGACTCTGCTCGTCGAACTTTTCATTATGTGCGTTGCGAGCGCTCCTATTTTCGCCTGACTCTTTATTTTCTCTCTCTGTCTCTACCCCTCTATCTCCGTGGCGACATCAGGGTTTCTGTGTGGACAATGCGTCGACGCCATCATTCTCCGCCATATGTGTGTGATGTTTCACCTTGTAGTGCAGAGGATTCCGAAATTGGTGATGTTGGAGATTTAGTTGTTGTGTGGAGGTTGTTTTGTCCACGTGTAGCCATGAGGAAGGTTCATCTTAGTACCGCAAGTGGAGTATCATCTAGCGTAAAGAAGCGGGTCAATCATGCCAAACGGACTCGATCGAAGGAGCGCCGCAATTCTAAAGGTGTTAGTTCCTTATTCATTTTATTGTATCGCCTTTTTATGATTCATTACACTGAGTTCTTCTTTTAGTTAGTTGTTGTTATGTTACAGCATGTGATTCATTTTGATATGTTGCTCCTGAGTCACTATTTGTTTGATTTGTTGCTATGCATGCAATCAGGGGGAACTGAAACTTTTGTGACAAAGTTTACAGTGCAAAAGATTCGTGAGGTTGTCCCTAAATTTAGTGATGACGAGAGGCAATGGATCATTGATTCTGGACATGGCTCACTTCTATCTATTCGTGAATTCTCTGTTCCAATCAAGCTAGTCAAATGGATGGTGAAGCACATAGACCCTTTATTGTGTGAGTTTAGGTTTGGTGAGAAGGTCATTGCTTTCGACCGGCCACTTGTCTGCAATATCTTAGGTCTACAAAATGGTACAACCCGTTTGAAGCTGTCTTCTGATGTTGAAAGATCTGAGGATTTTGTAAAAATCCATGCTCAGTATAAGGATGGAAACAGAGCTAAGATCCAGAAGTGCGTGGAGGTGTTGAATCATAGTAAGGACAAGGATTCTTTTATGAAGTCATTCATGCTTCTTGCTTTGGGAACAGTTTATTGTCCCACTACTGGATATCCGGTGAACTTGAAGTACCTTCCTTGTTTGATGGAGACAACTAAAATCAAAGATTATGATTGGGCTGGTCATATTATTGAGGAGATAATGCTGGAGGTGAAGTGTCAGGGTTTTTCTCCTACAAGGCCTGAGGAATACCATTACATGGCTTCTTGTCTTGCAGTTCTTGTGGTATGTGCTATTTGGTAATTGTACTTTTATTTTTTTGGTAGTGCATTTATAGTGTGATGTTGCTCACTTCTAGCAGTGTACTGGTTTGTGTTTTAAATTTTTCATTTTTTTAATGTGTAGATTGCTTACATGGATCATCTGGATATACCAGACAATTTCAGTGGTCATAAAATCTGTTATGATATACCCTGTATTTGTAATGTGAGCAACGATGACTTTATGTTTGTGATGACTGCTGACATGAATGATGAAAAATGGAAGAATTTGGAAGGCTTCTAGTATGTTATTCATTTTTGTTCCTCTTGTTAATTGTTAATCATTTAACATTTTTCTTAATCTTTGTATGAAATTGTAGTTTTGAGCGACTCCACAACCTTATTCTACTGTTCCTAGTACAAGTGAACCTCGAGTGGTTGATGAAGTTCGTTTTCATTGTTCTGCATCGATGGATCCAATAATCAAAACGTAGAGGAGGTGATCATGTTGTAATGTTTTTTTGAATATATGTTCAGTTTTTGTTTGTAATGATTTTACATATTTGTCATGCTCTGTTTCTTGTATCCATCTAAAGTTCTTTTGTATGTTTTTCTAGAAAAAAAGGTTGCTCCTAATTATGAGTCTATTTACTCTAAGACGAAATGCCTGGATGAGCGTGATGTTGATGAGCTTGCTGGGTCTATGTCGGCAACTTTGAGGGAAATGTGCAAGGTTATATGCATGAAACGGTTTTTTGAGATGGCAGAGAAGTTGAGTGGAGCAGATGAATTGAGGAAGCTCAACCGTCAGTTCCAATGTAGCACCTGTAAGGCACCCACAAGTCGAGATTTGCTGACATGTAAGGCTACTAATGCGACTACTATGGGTCCAGATGAGACGGAGTTGCCTGCCAACATTAACGTTTGTAATGTTGTCCCTGACAATGCAGAAAACAGTGAGTCTCAGACATTCTTTTATGATATTCAACTATTATATGATGGTTTCAATTTTTTTTATCTGGTGTATGTGGGAGCCAAACAAGTGCGTCCAAGTCTCCTTGCAACTACAGGACGGTGCAGGGGTGATAATTTTTTTTCCCACATGCTTGTTTGAATTTTTGTTGTAGTTAAAAAGTTTATTTAAAAAAAATGTTTGTTAGGTGCTACTGCTGGCTGTACTGGTGAAAAGTGGAATATGTGCAAGAGGGCTCGAATAATAGCAAATAGTAGTGTGAAGAAGGCCAAGCGTATCAAGCTAGATGAAGATGAAAAACTGGCATATGAAAAATTTGTAGCCAAATGAATTTGAAAAGAAGTTCGTCATCACGTGGGAAACATGAACCGTTAGTTCTTCTCTACTTTACTTTTTAATATGCATTTGTTGTATTGTAATTTTTTTGTTTTGTAACTGCATTTTTCATTTGTTTTTTATTCTATATGTTTTTTAAAAAAATTGTCCAAAAACGAAGTGTTTCCTAGTAAGAATGAGACTTGTTGTTTTTTAGGCCACTTTTTGTTGTGATTGATGGATTCCATGTCACCTATGATGAGTTTCACGTGGCCCTGAAGCCTAGAGGAAAAATTGATAACAATGTGATGACATTGTGGACAAATAAATTCAATCATTGCTGCCTTGAACCTTACAAACACACTGATGAGGTTTTGAAGAAGTTAGCCTTCAACGTTGTGTATACAGTAAGCTTGCATATTTGTTTTTTTAACTGATGAAAACTCCTTTTTTTTATTTTTATTTGTGTTTTGTAAAATCCTTATTTCTGTGGAAGAATCTGATAATTGATCCGCATGATTTTAAACATCAAAGTTTGATTACAGGATTGGTAAAGCTAGAGCAAAAGTGGAAGTTTTCTGCTATGGATTTTGTATGGCCTCTGATTTTATTTGTTAATGTTGTAATTTTTTTATATATGTTTTTGTTGGTGTTGATAATGTTTTTTGTATCATGTGTTTGATTGTATAGTTGTTCTTTTCCAATTGTTTTTGACAGGCCACTGGGTGGTTGTATGCATTGATATGCATCAGAAGCGGTTGGTGTTCTTCAATTCACTCAATGCTTCGGATGGCAGTTCTGGCTTGAAGTGCACCAGGAATCTGGTATGTTTGCCCCTAAAAAAACGCCTTTTGTTTGTTGTTTTTATATTTGCATAAAGTTGGATGGTTTTTAGGTAAAGTGTGGATTGCACTATATTTTTATTTTTGTTTTCAGGTTGACAACTTTGCAATTTCTGCTCCTTCAAGTTCTGTCCACAATTGTGATGTATCAAAATTTAAGTGGAAGTTCCCAACAAATTGTAACACCCTAAAATTTTTTATAATTTCAAAATAGTTAAATATGGTTTATTGGTGTATTTAAGTGCGCATTGAAATGTAGGAAATAATTAATTTTCATGAAAATAAAATCAATCATAAGGTTAGCAACTTGTTTATGCACTCATGCTACTGCATTTTTTTTGTGTGATGAGTGGTTTTACCCAAATGCAAAAAGGGATTGAAAATCATTTGAAAATGTATTTGGAAAAGTCATTTCAGAAAATGAAAAGGGAATTCTTCCTTTCTCTCTTCCCTCCTTCCCAATTCGGCCTGCTGGCCCATTCTTTTTCTTTGGCCCGCCCGCAATTTTTCCCCTCTCCCTCCTTTCTCCCTTGTTGGGCCGGCCCGTTAGCGCTGGCTAACCGCCGCTGCCGCTCTCTCCCGTTCTTCCGCTGCGGCTGACCGCCCGGTCCCACACGTCAGTGCCATCACCCTCAACTGTCTTCCCTGCTCGCTCGTCGGTCAAGCCGAAACCTCCGAGCCGCCCGCGCCCACGATCTCCGTGCGTGGGAGCGTCCCAGCGCTGCGCCCTGCCTTCAAAAGGAAGCCGAACCCCTTCACCGCTCCCTCTGTTGCACCTCCCCGCTCCATTTTCACTCGTTTGAGCCACAACCGCAGCATCACAAAATCGTCGGAGTCGCCGTCCACTCCTCCGCGTCGCCATCGTCTTCGAGCCGCCCCCGTCTCAGTTTTGCCGCTCGATGAGCTTCGCCCCGCTCCCCTCTTTTTCCCCGTCCACCTCCCGTGTCGAATGGTGGCCTATAGGGCCGTTTTACGCGAGCTCCGGCGTGCTTCTCCACGGCCATCCATGGCGGGTGCCCCTCGGGTCTTTCTCTGGCTGCGCTAAAGGCCTAAGCATGTTCGCCTCGTTCCCCTCTATCCCCCCATGCCTCTATCTTCACAAATGGTGGTCTCTAGGGTAGTTTCCGGAAGCTCCGGCGAGCCCTCCGTCGCCGGCCATGGCGAGCACGTCGCGCAGGGCACCCCGTGGCCGCGGTTTGTTCCGGGACGAGTTCGCCTTCTTCCTCGCATTGTCCCGGTGGTGTCGGTGATCAAAACCATGGCCCGTAGGGCCCTAACCAGTCACGCCGGCGACCTTTCCACTGCCGTTCATGGCGCGCCGCCGTGTCCTTCCTCCCCTCCGGCGGCTGCTTCTCTCTCTCCCCCTCCCATATAATCTCGGCTGCCCATTCCGAATCCAACGGCTGTGAAAGAAGGTACCCTTTCAGGGCCCATTTTTGCTAAAGAGACCTCCGATTTTCATCTTTTTGAACCCGCTGTCCTTGGCGTATTCCCGAAATACACATTCTCATTTTAAATACGTAGTTTCTTCGGTTTAAATGAAAAGTACGTTTTCAGATTAATTACAGATTTGCCACTGCAGTAAAACACTTATAAAATCATCGTTTTAGCTCCGATTTGACCTGTTCAACTTGCGTTAGTTCCGTAATTTCATGATCTATGCAATAGTGCTACTGTTAGACCTGTTAGGAGCTTTTGAATTTCTCTAATAAGTCTAGTTTAATAGCTAGCTTTTGGAACCGTAAATAGCTCGTAACTTGTGCGTTGTAACTCCGTTTTTCGTGCAATTCACGTCGTTGTGATCGTAGCGAGACATAGATGATTTTGGTAAACATTTTATACAGTTTTATTTATTGTTGGTGTACTGTTCTAATCATAGTCATGTTTTGCTTGTATGTCTGTTCTGGAATGCGTGTTGTACTTTGTGTCGTTCGAGTTCAAACGGTGAGGAGTACTTCGGGAATCCAGACACGTACAAGGAGCAGCAAGACCAGCAACAGTTCGTGAACCAAGGCAAGTATAGCATGGGCCTACCTTGTTGTCCTATTCATTATATAATATACTCATTATGCATGTGTCTAATATTGCTCAACTATAAGGACACCCTAGTCGTTGATGACTTGTACCTTGATTCATATGGGGTTATTTGCATATGGGTAGAATGCTAGTGCTCTAACTAAACATGATCTACACTATGACTAATGGAACCAATGGAAAAACATGATGGTAACAGTGGGACTATAGGGTGAATGTGCAAATGATGTTGATCATGTTGCCCTAAACCCTCCGTAAGGACTTATCTGTAGGGCAAAAGCTGGGACATACAGTGCAACCATGAGAGTTATATGGCTCTGACTTTAGCTCAGTAATAGGATCTTTTCTAGCTTGTTAGAGGTTACCCGAAAGGGCGCAAGAGGGGCTTGCCACGTTGGGTATAGAACTGCCTCTGTTATGATGTGTATAGCCTATGGGAATTGTGCCATCGAAAGGGGGTTCTCTATATCTGCCTGCTGAGGAAACCTTGCGGCCCTAACTTGTTAGAAGAGGCCTATGGAAGGCTTCATAGTGTACCCTGCCTACTCACCTTGGGAGTGTTAGGGGGTCAACGGGCCCCGGGCATATGGGCAACACGACTCACGGGTAAAGATGCATAACCTCTGCAGAGTGTTAAAACTGTTATAACAGCCGTGCTCACGGTCACGAGCGGCCCGGAAAACTCACAGAATAGATGGTTATTGACATGTGGATGACTTATGACGATGATAATGAGATTATACTGATGCTCAATTACTCTCCTTAATTCTAGTAGGTGATCATGTGGGTTAAATGGGAGCTTAAGCATAACTTAATAATAATTGATAATGAAATATTGATCTATTAAAAGTGCTAACTGCAGTCAACCGTGTCTATCCTTTTTGAGCCTCATGAATCCTCATACTATACTTGCGGAGTACGAGTGTACTCACACTTGTTATTATTTCGTTTTTGGATAAAAATCTCGGATGGGTAACAGATGACAGTTTCTACGAAGATTTCCCTGAAGATTTCTAGGTTTGGGTCACCAGTCGGCCTTCCCTGTGGAGCAGATACTTCGTTGAGAGTGTTATTTACTTTTCCGCTTGTTATGTTAAGAACTACGTGATGTAATATCGTGATGTATGTACACCGTGATGATACTCCTGTTAATTTGTCGGCTTATGTGTGCGACTATTCCTGGGGCGCACATAAGATGTATGCACTCTATATTGTCCTTTAATTGGAGTGTGACACAAATTACCCATAGTAGGATACATTGTTTGTTTTTGATGAATGTTTGTTTTGCAAGTTTATTCCCTTGATCCATTTTTGTTTTAGCAAGTTCTTTTTGCATAATGCATGTTTATCTAATGAATGTTTATTTGTTTTTTTTGGTATATGTTTGTTTCATTAGCAGGTTTGATTGCGGTCTTTATGCAGTTCTTTATATGGAGTTCTGGGATGGGCAGAAGTTGAGAATTGAATTTTCTCCGGTTCATGATCTCAAAATTTTAGTCATTCATTGATAACTGTGAATTGGTGTGAATTTATTTTATTTTTTTGTCCTTTTTTTGTAGCACATGATGGCTGATTCCAGGAAGTATGTTGGTGGGATGCTTCTTTTATCTCCAAGAAACGAAGTCTCAATAGAAGAATTTATCAAATAGACTTTTATGGAGATAATGTTTGTACTTTATTAGTATTGTGCACACGATTAATGTCTACTGGGCTACCATGTCTCTAGCACTATATATACTTGTGCATATAACTGACTGTAATGGATGTAATATGCTTACTTTAATGGAGGTAATGTAGGTGGAGTTTTGTCTATTTTTTATTTGTGTGTCATTTTTTCCTTCATTATATTGTTTATGAGAACTTAAAAGATCGTGCTTTCACTATTTCTTATGTGTTGTACATTATTTGCAACGGTTGCTGCAATCAATTAGTCACTTGTCAGTTTCTCATATGTATTGTTTAGTCTTGCAGTAGTAACAACAACTGTAAATGACTCATGTACTCGTTGTACTACATTAATTCATTTTAACTTTCTAGATCATTCAGTTTTGGTAACTCATTTGTGGCTGTAGAAAATGATGCTTTTTTTTCTATTCCTAACTATGGCTTGTAACTCGCTGTGTTTTCGACTATTAACTGTATGGTTGAATTGTTGGTAACTCCTTTGTTTTTGTATGAAACACCGATTTAGTATTTAATTGGTTGTCTATTGTTTTTTAACTATGTACTACATTCGGTTGTAACTCGTTCGTATCATAGATAACTCAACACTTGGAAATATCAAAACTGACTGTAACTTGTTTTTTGAACTGACTGTAACTTGATGTCACTGAATGTAATATTTTTATTGTGTTGGTAATTGTCCGTATTCTGTGTTTGTTGCTGTATTTTTTTCTTAATTTTTTGCTGTGTTTATTTAATTTTGTTAACCTTTTTTTTGAAACATATTTTTGTCAACTTTTGAATTACCGTGAGTGGTTGTATTTTTGTACCTCGTCTTCATTGCTACTTTTACACACTTGGGTGGCGCGACGTAATTCACGGTCCTTGTTTGATCGTTTCCCTTTCTCCCTGTGTGTGGTTGGGCTATTTAAGTAGGGTCTGGGCTGCGCAGCTGTTGTTCCTATTCTACACCACCTTCGTCCAACAACTCCCTTTTGCCACTATCCGTCTTTGTTGCCATGTTTCTGCTTGTTTATCTTCCCTTGCCGTAGCAGTGGCGCTAGGATAAGTGTTTGAAGGTTGGGTTTTTTTGGTATATAGGCACAGCTGTTGCTGCTCGATTTAGGTGCTAGTGGAAGTTTGGCGATTTAGTTGGGGTAGCCGTTATTGGCAAGCATTGGCTCCTGGTTACATTCATGTAGTCAAAGGATATGTGGTTTACAAGTGGTGCGCTTCATCGGAGAACCTGGAAGGCTGATGGCTATGATACCATCACAGGATCAAAGGTGGATCTGATGAGCAGGGCAAGATAGTTGTCTTCTGGAATAGCTATTGTGCTCTATCGCTGTGGTTCTCACTCGCTTTGGCTGCATATCTGATGGTCAAGAGATGCACCGCATTGCAAAACTTCCAGTAGCATCTCACTGAGATGCTTTTTCTCGCATCTCATCGCACTCTTCTGGGGTACATCAGGAAGTTCTGCGAGGTTGTTCCTCTTTCTTGTCTTTTTGGAGTACATCCTGGTACTTCCAGCAGTCATCAAAGGTGCTAAGAACAGGAGAGGATCCTAATGACTGCAGATCTTTTTGTTTTGTTGTGTACTCAACAGGTCCTTGTTATTGTACACGTAGTAGCCTGTTATAACTTGTTCATTTTCCTATGAAACGTAATTTTTTCTATGACAAATGTAGTTTGTAAGTCATTGTATTAAGAGCTCGAACTGAGTTGTTTTGTTTCTTTTTTAATTCTATGGTCCCTTAAAAATTTTAGTTATATATGTTAACTATGTAATTATTTGTACTTTCGACTTTTAACAGCGTGGTACATTTGGTTGTGTTTCGATCATCCTCTTAGAACATTTATTTATGTTGGGTTAACTGAGGTTTGTAATTCGATGTATCTTTGTTTGTTTAATGGGTGGTACCTGTGGTTGTAACTTTTTTGTTTGCTATATATCTCATTTTCTACTCTTTTCTCTACGTAGTTCGTTTGGATGCGACTCGTTGGTCAAGAAGAAAATGCAGTTGTCCATTCTTTTCTATTGTGATTTTGTAAAATGGTTCTATTTTTTTTGCACGATTCAATGGGTAATACATTTGTTTGCAATTCTTAAGGGGTTCACACTGGTAGGCCATGTGCATAGTGATAGCTCATTGCTGTAAGTCGTTGTATTTTTTTCACATTTTAATTGTGTAGCACTATAGGCTGTAACTGCATGTTTTTTCATGCTGTAAGTCCTTCTGTGACTCAGAAAAATCAAAACAGGCTGTAAATTGGAGTTTTTTGTGGTTTTTTTGTAGTAGAGTTATTGTTTGTAATTTTCAGCACTTTTTCTACTACATAGCACTATGTTTTTTTATTGTGATGTTTTGTTTTGTTGAGTTGTTTTCTTTTCATTTTTCTATATTTTTTATAAAGGATTCTTTGTTTTTAAGATCTCTGGTTTTTTGTTGCTGGTTTGCATGTTTTGTTCACCCTACCAGCAGTAGTAGCATCCATTTGATAGTTATCTATTGATGTACTAGTTGTTTTTTATTTTTTATTTTTTAACAAAAATTGAGATAGTTCCATTATTATTGCTGCAGTAGCAGCAGTCACGTATGAATGTTCCTAGTCTATTTTTTTTAATTATGGAAGATTTGAGAAGATTCCGTTTTTGTTGATGTTTCTCATGTGTTGTTCAATATTCCAGCATTATGAGCAGTCAATGACTATTGTATGAATGTACTAACTGTGTTTTATTTGTTTTTTTTTGTTTTTTCTTTTTTAATTAGTACTGAAAAGTCAGGCTATTTAAGTAGGGTCTCTGTGCACTATTGTGCCCACTGCAATGTTTCTTTGTCCAAAAAAATTGCTTTCAGTTATAGTGAAGGAAATGTGTTGAGGTAGTCATCTGTCTTCACTGTCACGGTGCTGCTAGGACCATATAGGCACATCGGTTGCTGCTGGATCTAGGTGCTAGTTGAAGTTTTGTGATTGAGGTGTGATGGCTGTTGTGGTTTGTCAAAGCTTCTATGCTTTGGCAATTACTTGCTTCATCCATGACGCTACGATTTGGATGTGTATGTTACATGGTATGCATCAATAGCGGTTCTGATGAGCACTGCCTGGAAGACCTTTGATGCGAGTTCATACGTCTGATTTCGCAGCAGCTTGGACGGCACGCCTCTATAGCTTGTTCGTCTCCTAGCAAACACTACACATTTCAAATCATTGTAACTATTGATTTTTGTAAGTGGTTGTATTTTTTAACTTCAACTCTGCAGTAATCTCTTTGTAACTACTTTTTTATTTTTGTTGTAACTTCATATGTAATTCAAAAAATTCAAACAAAAAATAATAGAAAGAAAATCAAAACGACATCAAACAAAAAAAATATTAATGGCACGCACGGCCCACACAAGGGAGCTTTAGGCTTGTGTGGGTCGCTCTTGCGGCCCACATGTGTTGGAGGTTGATGTGCGCAATGTTCGTTCAATGTGTACACGTGTATAGTATATATAGTTCAATGTGTTGTAATAGTTGTTTGGTGCTTGGTGTAATTTTTCTATGTTCTGGTTGTAATTGTTCAATTACTATTTTATTATTGTTATTATTATTTATTGTTTATTGAACACTGAGAAGAAAAAATCGTCACCCTTTCCATTTACTTTTTGAGTGGTTGTATTTTGTGCCTCGTCTTTTATTGCTCCTGTTATTACGCACTGTGCTCGTATTTTGTGTATGGTGTTCATTGCTCCTGATATTACGCATCTTGATCCATGCATCTAACTGTTCATTTCATCTCCCCTCGTCCGCATAGTTGGGCTATATAAGGAGGGTCTCTGCGTGCTCCTCTTGTGCTCATTCCACTCCTTCGTCCAAAAAAACTTTTAGATTCAAAAGAAGAGAAGAACAGAGGGAAATCTGTAGAGGAAGTCATCTGTCTTCATTGGCATGGTGCTGCTAGGATTATGTAGGCGCATCAGTTGCTGTTGGTTCTAGGTTGAGCGTCTCCCTCGATTCTCATCGCTTGCGTGTCTCACTGCCAAGAGAGTCATCGCCTCTTAAAACTTCCAGTAGCATCTCATTGGGATGTTTTTTCTTCTATCTCCTTGCACCTTGCTGAGGTGCTGCTGGAAGTTTTGTGATGTGCTGTCTCATGCTTGTTCTTCGGGCCAGATCCTTTTCGTTGAGCAACATGCTTTCTATAGATGGATATGATCTCCTCTGTACAACGCAGAGGGATGGGGGTGCGGCTGTCTGGATTGCATTCGCGAGCCAGAACTGCTTGTCGACGAGGTGCTTGGGCCCTAGCTCCAATGAAAGCTCTGGAAGATCATTCGGCGCATGGGCAAACAAGCGGTGCTTTTGTCGAGTAGCATGCTATCTATAGAATGATCGTAATCGCCGATGTATATCGTTAGTTCCCTATGAACTGAAGTTTTGTGTTTGGAACTGTTGGTTTTTGTAAGTGATTTGTTTTTTATTTTTTTTTGACTTTTAACCATGTAGCAGTGTCTACTGTAACTTCTTGTTTTATCAGGATGTAACTCGTGATACAACTCGGAAAATTGAAACATGCTAAAACTTGATCGGTGGTTTAAATGTTGGATTAATTTTTTCTTTGTAACTGCCTGCTTTATTGTGTTGTAAGTTGTTGTGTGTCTATGTTGTAACTGTGAATATTCAAACATGCAGTAACTCAATCCATGGATTAAATGTTGTATTAGTTTTTACTATGTAACTGCTCGCTTTCATGTGTTGTAAGTTGATTTGTTTCTTTGCTGTAACTGTGAATATTCAAACATGCAATAACTCGATCCATGGATTTAATGTTGTATTAGTTTTTACTATGTAACTGGTTGCGTGCGTGGCCCACGAGATGGGGCTTTATGCTTGTGTGGGCCGCTCGCGCGGAGTGTTTGTCACGTGAGTGTGGACCGATTGGAATTCCAAATTGACTACACCGGAATAAATATGCGCATAACCCAAGAAACCAACCACACCTCGATGGCATCCTGTGGCTATAAATGTGGACGCAGTTTGTAGTAGGAGGAACACCTGTTCTTATCTGCTGTGCTATGTTCTTCTTTTTTCTTCTTCTTCTTGTTCCAGTCTCCTTTGTTTCTTGATAATGGCTCATAGCAAGTGCCCAAGGGATTGTACGCCAGAGGGTGATAATCCAGCTCCGCTCGAACGGTAAGAAAGAATGGTGTCTTTTTTTGTTACCATGGCTGCTTAGCACTAGCCTTTTGAATATATAGGGCCATCTCGCACATTGCAATGCAACGGTCGGTTTGGGAGGAGGCTGGTGAACCTTCGAGCATTGTGCGCGCCACTGAAGTGGATCTTGTATCGAAGTTTCTGGAAATCCAGTGGGAGATCCTGAATCTCGTTCATGCGAAGGATGAGGCCACCCGAGAGGTAGCCCGGCTCAAGCTCTAGGTCGACGCTTTGTAGACAGCCCTCTCTGCTTCACAAGAAGAGACTAACGCTGCTCAGGCAAGGGCTGTCGAGGTCGAAGCTAGGGTGGCAGGTAAGATTTCTTTTCGAAGAAAGTCTGATTCTATATTGACAACTTTATTCAGACAAATTTCTGCACTATTAGATTTGGAGGTGCAACTAGCTGCTCCTAGAGAACCGCCATGAGACTCTCCAACGGGCAGCATTTTGTTGCAGTTGGAGCAGTCAGAGAAGTAGCGACGAATGGAATCCATCAGTGGGACGGCGCTGCTTTTGTCTATGGCGGAATTGGAGATCTGGAGCTTGGCTTGGCTGACACTGATCTGCTGGAAGATGTTGTGAACAACCTCTTCCGAGGCCCGTTGATTGTTTCTAGAGTCTTTTGAATGAAAGAACATTTTGTTTGAATGTTTGCATGTCCCTTTCAATCCCTGCCTTTTACGCTTTTTCTGTGTGAATATCTTTGGTGTGTGTGGGTTCAAGTTTTGCGCTCACGCTAGGGGTGGTTTCAACTTTTACTTGTAGTTGCTTGTTTTGTTGTGTTGTATTTTGATACCCATCTGAGCTGTATCTCCAAACAGGGGCCTGCGCGCACACATAGTTCTCATTGTAAGTTGATGTGAATCAATCTTTTTCTTTGTAACTAGCAGCTTTCTTGTGTTGTAAGTTGATGTGTATCTGTGTTGTAACTCTGAATATTCAAACACGCTGTAACTCGATCGGTGTTTTAAATGTTGATTTCATTTTTACTTGTAGCTGCTTGTTTTGGTGTGTTTGTAATTTGATGTGTATCTGTGCTGTATGTCCAAATAGGGGCCTCTGTGCAGCCATAGTTTTCGCTGTAAGCTGATGTGTATCAATTTTTTTCCTTTGCAACTGCCAGCTTTCTTGTATTGTAAGTTGATGTGTATCTATGATGTAACTCTGAATATTTCAAACACGCTGTGTACTCAATTGGTGTTTTAAATGTTGATTTCATTTTTTCTTTTAACTGCTCGGTTTCTTGTGTTGTAGGTTGATGTGTATTGTTGCTGTAACTATGAACATTGAAACATGCTGTAACTGGATCGATGGATTAGAATGTTGTATTAGTTTTTATTATGTAACTGCATGCTTTGCTCCATTGTAACTCTGTATGTATATGTGTTGTATGTATGGTTGTAATTTTGGTTAGTAACTCTAAATAATTGAGACATGCTATAACTGCATCTTTTGCTCCGTTGTGACTCTGTTTGCATTTGTGTTGTAAGTATGGTTGTAATTATGGTTAGTAACTCTGAATAATTGAGACATGTTGTAACTGCATCTTTTACTCTGAGTATCCAAACATGCTGTAGATTTATTGTCGGTTAATTATTTGTTTTTATCGGTTTTTTGCAAGTCTCTTGGGTGTAGTAATTTGCTCTGTAATTTGAAATGTATTTTTTATCCATTGTGTTGCTCTCCGCAACATACAAAAATGCAGGAGTCAATTATAATAATAGCGCACGGCCCATAGGTGTTGGCTTTATGATTGCATGCGCGGAGTGTCGCGATGCCCACATACACAATGTTGTTGTAAGTGGTAGGGATTTTGTTTGTAACTGTTGGTTATGCTTGATTGTAATTCAATGTGCATCCGTGTGCAACTCAGAAAATAAAAATGACGCTGTGGTTTTGTTTTTTGTATCTTTTTTGTTTCATTCAATTTACAAATTTTTTGGGTAGTAATTTGAGCAGTAATTTGTCATGTATTTTTTTGTTGTGTATCTGTGTGCAACACAGTAAAACTGAAAGATGAAACAGGAAAAAAAAATGCAGAAAAACATCAGACAGAACAAAAAAAAGACAACAAACAATGAAAATAGTAATTGCGGCCCACACCGAGTTGGTATAGGCGCGCGCGGGACAAGTTGTGCGCAGGCCACTTCCACGTCCCGCGCGCGTGTTAGAGGGATGTGCGCAGTCGCTATATAGTCTGTGCACACACACAAAATAGTCACTCCCTATATATGTGCCGGTGTTGTGCTCGACGCACTTATTCCAGATCTAAAACCCTTTTTCTGAGCCACCACTCCTAACACGCTACATCTAGCACCGAAGTTCGGACTAGTTAGGTTTCCGGCGAACTCTTCGGCAAGCTTTTCTGGCCACCTTGGACATCTCCATCGAAAACCACCACCGCCACAAGGTAGCTCTCGTCATTCTATACGCCGTAGTGTCTTTTTTAGATCAATCCGGCATCGTTTGACCGTTTCCCCTGTTTCACTATTTTTCCGGTGTGTTTTCCGGCGAAGGTTCACCAAGGCCGGCACCTCTTTCTTCTCCGGTCGGCGTCCCGCGAGCTGCAGCACCACTAGTAGCCGGCCCTTCCCTCGGCATCCGCATCCCAGACCGCGCGCCTAGTCCCTGGTCTCCTAGCCCCGCATGCCATCGCTGTCGGTCCGGCCGGCGAGCCAAGCCCATCTTCTCCGGGCACCTCCCGTTGCCGGCATCGCCCCGCGGCCGTCTGAGCGCCCCGGCCACAACCGTGCATGCGGCTGCAACCGCGTGGCCGAGGCCCTGGCCGAAGCCGCCCTTTGCCCCCTGCGCCAGTTGGCAAGGTCGAATCAGCCATGGAGGTCACCACGTTCTGTACGAACTGCACAAGAAAGAAGATTCTCGTAATTATGAAATTTCCACTAGATCTTTTAATGTCTACCGTTTAATCATTTAATCTCCACTTTCTTTTGTTCAAGTTGAATCTACATGTTAGTGCTGACGTTTTTCGTGTTACTCGCTTATGTAGTTTAATAAAATATTAAATTGATTAATATGCTTGTAACTAGTTTTATAATTAAAATCAATATAGGTTTTACATCTCGGTGATTCATACATAATATGCAAATGTGATTAATTGCTAACATTAATATGCTTTGAAATTATAAGTTGCTTAGTTTAAACACGCTACATATAATAGAACCCGTGTATTGATGCTCATACATATTTATTTCCTTTGCAAAGTAAAGTTTAAATGAGTTAAATGATATGAGATATGTTTATAAATAAGATATGATTAGCTTTAACTCCGACTTCTAAAATTGAATATATTTTGATTAATCTGAATTAATGATACTCACATAGTTTTTCTTAACTAATATCAATCAAGCTTGTAGTTGTTTCTCCTATAATATAAATCTTTCAGTAGTTGTTTCTTTTTAACAATAGTTCCGCTATCAGCATTTCTTGTGATCCCATGACCATAGAACTAGCTCTCTTTTAGTATTTTGTTTTATCATGTGTGATGTACTATTCATAGTTGTCCTTTCTTTGTCTGCTTGTATGTTTCCTGGTGTTTGCTACGAGTAGAACAAGAACCATTTATGAGCGCTGAAGATCAGAAGGTGATGATTAGAAGCAAAGTATGAGGAAGTTTGAGCAAGTGTAAAAGGCAAGTATAATATGAGGCTCTCCTTGACACCTAATAACTATAATGTCACTATATTCATGCTGCATGTGTCGAATATGGATAGCCCTTAAGGATGTTCCAAGTATTTATTATCTCGATCCATGATACCTATTGGGTTTTTGCAGATGGTTAGTTTTGCTAGTTGCTCTACTTTAATTAAGAAACTCTTTAACATTGACTAATGGCAAATGCAATGATGTTTAAAATGTGTTTTAAGCAATATGGAATCCCTAAGGACTTATCTATGAGAAAAATCCAGGACTTCCAGTACAACCATGAGTGTTATATGGCTTTGGCTTTGGTCAAGTATGAGGACCTTTTCTAGCTTGTTATTGGTTACCCGAAAGAGCACAAAAGGGGCTTGCCAAGTCGGGTATAGTGCAACCTCTGTCCTTATGTGTATAGCCTACGTGGAATGCGTCATTTGGAAGGGGAGCTCTGCATCTGCTTGACGATTTGAATCCTAGCGGCCCTAACTTGTTAGACGCACCTTTAAAAGACTTCATAGTGAACGCTGTCGACCTTCCTTGATAGTCAGTCAAGAGGCTAATCACCTTGGGCAAAAGGTTAAATCACGGCTCATGGCGAAAGTGTACAACCTCTGTAGATTGTAAAACTGTTATAACAGCCATGCTCACGGTCATGAGCGGCTCGGAAAACTGACGAAATAATTGGTTCTTGTTGGCAGAGTTGCATTGCGACCAAAGAGCTCGTCGACAAAACTAACTTTTGCAAAAGACTATCTCATGATATAGTCAGAGGTCGCGGTGTAAAAGTCGAAGGCCGAGGTGTTGAGAAGCCGGAGGCCGCAGCGCAAATGGTGGTGGCTAAAAAGTCAGGGACCGCAGCGTAAACAATGGAGGTCGAGAAGGCAGAGGTTGTGGTGAAAAAGTCAGAGATCAAAGCGCTTTGAAGAATAGTTAGAGGCCAGAACGATACGAGGACAAGTCAGAGGCCACGACAAAAAGTTGAAGGCCAAGGTGCTATGAAGTCAGAGATCGTCAAGAAAAGTCAGAGGTCACATTATGAAGTGTCAAAGGCCGTGGCACGATGAGTGATGGGCTGGAGGCCTATACTCGACAACGGCCCATCAACAGAGGCGGTAGCAAAAAGACTCCGATGCCCTGGAGGCATGTGTATAGTGTACAAGAATATACCAAAATATACCTTAGTTACCCTAGGGATATTTATGTACATGACAAATGATGTAGCCATACCCTATAAAAGGGGGAAGTTACCCCTTTGGAGAGAGGGGGAGATGCGCAACTAGAAACCCTAATTGTTGTTCGTACAATTGAGTGAGCTTTGACTCTGCCCCATTATCGGAGACCTTTGCCTTAGTGCGGAGCCTTCAACCTCCGGGTGTTGAGCTACAGCGAGCTCGCCCCTGGCACTCATTCTTTGTCGGGATCCCTATTTCCCAACATTGGCGCCCATCGTGTGTTCGCCAAGCAAGACCCACAATGGCAAGAAAGAGAGCAGCCTCTGCCAGGGCACCCGCAGAACCTGCAGCAAGGGGCAGACCCAGGCATAACGACTACAGCACCTATGCTATCGCCACAGAAGAGCCATACATAGAAGAGGATGTAGAGGAAGATCAACCCATGGCGATTGAAGAGCAGCTGGTGCTAGACCCAACCCCAGAGCAAGTGCTTCAATAGCTCCAAGCTCAGTTGCAGAGTACGCAGCAAGAAAGAGATTGGTTGGCTGCAACCTTCGCCGCAAGCCAAAGGACATTTCAGGCATCACTACAAGTAGCCGAGATCTGGCAGCAGCTGGCTGTCTTGCAGGCAGAGATACAAAGCATGCAGCCTAGCCAGCCCCTCTCTAATACATCCAACCAGCCCCACTCAGCAAATCAAAGCCAACCCAATCCTTCGCCAAGTTCAGCCGCTCAACCAACTGTCGGCACACCATACACACTACACCCAATCCATAGAACCATAGACTCTAAGTCGCCATTATCCGAAGGACTCCAAAGCTCCCCGCCTCCTTCCTACAAACCTATCACCCTTCCCAAGTTCAATGGAAAGACAGATCTGCACCAGTTCGTCATGAGCTTTGAGGCAGTAGTAGCCTCCGTCGGAGGAAACAAATCGGTTATGGCAAAGTCCTTCGTCATCACCGCCGAAGGCGACGCCCTAGCATGGTACTCAATGCTAAGGCCCAGTTTAGTGTATTCCTGGGAAGACCTCCGCGACAAAATCTTGTCCAATTTTAAAGGATTCACAAGTGATTCTCTGACATCAATGGATCTCTTCCAGTGCAGACAAAACCAAGGAGAAGCCTTAAGGGAATATTTTCAGAGGTTTGTGCAACTCAAGGCAAAGGCACCCAATGTCCCAGAAGACATAGCCATTGAGGCAGCAATTAAAGGCCTCCGACTTGGAGACTTTGCAGCCCATCTGGCTAGAGAAAAACCAAAGACCATTGAAGAATTGTACAATGAGTTCAAAAAATACTGGAGATCCGATAGTGACCTCCGCAGAAGATTGGAAGAGTAGAGTCAGTATAAACAGTTCCAGAGCAACAACAGAAACACTCAAAGGAGTAGTAGAAATCAAGGCCAACAATAGTTGCAACGAGGGCCCGATCAGCAGGTATTCAACATAGATCACTAAGGAAGCAGCCAACAAGAGAAATAATCAAGGAATTGGAACAGGAATCAAAACCAAAGGCAGCGAAGGCAGTATTGTTCTTTCATGGAGAGAACAAAGGTCATATTACCAGGGATTGTCTAGATGCCACCCACGAAAGGATAAAGGGCAGAGAAAGCCCGCAGCCTCAGCCGCAGCAACCAATAAGAGAGGTGAACTACGCCTTCGCCACACCTTACCAACATCAGCAATACTGTCCAATGTACCCAAGTCCAAACTCCACGCAAATACACCCATCCACCTTAGCAGCTGCTTACTACCCTAGCTTCCTACTGGCTTGGCGATCAAACACCCAGTAGCAAGTGCAAACAAGCAACCAGCGTGCGGAAGCCAACCTCACCTACATAAACCCTAGGCCTCCACACATCACATTCATTGAGACAAATCAGCCACCCCAAATTCATAACAGACAACTAGAATCACTACCGCCACCTCCACCCCTAGCTCAGCTAGCAACCCACAAAAATGAACCCAACCCTAAAAACCAGCTCAACCCGCACACACCTTTGCCCACCATTGGCATGATATTGCCAATAGCCAGAGGCTCATCACTAGAGTTCCAAACAAAGAAGTAGAAGAAGGATCATTTTAGATTTGTCAACAACATAGCAGTGCAGGGGCCAGTGTGCTGCACAGATTGGTAAAAAATAGCTCTGACATTCTCAGAACAAGACCTCAAGCTAGAAAGTTAACCCCAAGCTGATGCCATGGTAATCAAAGCCAACATTGCAAGCTAGGAAATCAGTAGGGTTCTAATTGACTCAGGAACTTCTGCCGACATAATTTTTGTCATGCCTTCGATCAGATGAAATTAAGCAGAAGTCAATTACAACCTTTGGACTCTTCGTTGATAGGCTTTGGAGGCAAGAGAATTGATGCCTTGGGAAAAATCTCTCTATTAGTGTCCTTCGGAGACAAGCAGAATGCGAGAACATAATATGTGACCTTCGACGTTGTCGATCTCTATTACCCATACAATGCCATATTTGGATGAGGCTTTGTAAACAAGTTCAACATAGCCATTCACATGGGCTACCTCTGTATGAAAATGCTAAGTCTTCATGGTGTTATCACAATCCATGTCAGTTAGAAAGCAAGGAATATAGAAAGGGCCATATACAAGTCACAACACAACATCAATTCTGGTGAGACAGCCAAGAGCAACACACCAGAGCCTCCAAACATGACCAAAGGAAAAATAGAACTTAAGGACCAAGAAGAAACAAAGTTAGTACCACTAGAGAATGCAGTCCTAGATAGAAAGGTCATCATCGAAGGCAACTTCTCCGCAAAAGAAGAGGCAGAGCTCATAGAGATCCTCTCTAAAAACAAAGATGTCTTCGCTTGGCCAGCCTCTGACCTAAAAGGAGTCAGCAGAGACATTGTACAACACTCCCTTGATATCAACCCCAAGATGAAGCCAAGAAAACAGAAACAAAGGAAAATGTCAGAAGATAGAATCTTGGCAGCGAAGGCTGAAGTGCAAAGGTTGCTAGATGCAAACATCATCAGAGAAGTCAAGTATTTAGAGTGGCTAGCCAATATAGTCTTGGTACCTAAGAAAAGCGAAAAAAATGAGGATGTGCATAGACTTCACAGATCTGAACAAAGCCTGTAAGAAAGATCCATTTTCGCTCCCAAGGATAGATGCCTCTGTTGATAAATCTGTATGCTGCAAACGTTTTTTGCTCTTGGATTACTTTTCAAGATACCACCAGATCTGGCTCAACAAAGAATATGAGGAAAAAACAAGTTTCACTACTCCATTTGGAACATATTGCTATGTTAGAATGCCTGAAGGGCTCAAGAATGCAGGATCAACATTCGCCAGAATGACTAAGTCAGTTCTTGGCCCACAACTATAGAAAAACATAATAGCGTATGTTGACGACATTGTGGAGATGAGCAAGAATGAAGAAGATCATATTGTAGATCTCAAAGAGACCTTCGCCAATCTCAAGGCACTGGGCTCAAGCTAAATCCAAAAAAATGTGTCTTTGGCGTAAGCCGAGGCAAAATGCTTGGGTATATTATAGGACCCGAAGGCATAAGAGCTAATCTAGAAAAGACGAAGGCCATAATCTCAATGGTAGAACCATCAACTAAAAAAGAAGTCCAGAAGCTCACAGGAAGAATAGCAGCATTAAACAGATTCATTTTAAAATCAGCAGAGCATAGCCTTGCATTCTTCAAAGGTCTAAGAGGTGAAGACAAGGTGGAATGGGGGCCAAAACAGTTGAAGGCTTTCTAGCAGCTTAAAAACTACATGGCCAGCAAGCTTTTAGTCACAGTGCCAAACCCGGAGGCACCCTTGCTATTGTACGTCGCAGCCTCCGACCACGCAGTCAGCGGAGTACTCGTCCAAGAGAAAGAAGAAGACTCAAAGGTCATTCAACAACCTGTCTATTACATCTCAGAAGCATTATTAGGGGCAAGGCTGAACTATACAAAGATCGAAAAAATAGCATACGCTGTTTTGATCTCATCCAGAAAGTTGAAACATTACTTCCAAGTGCACGAGATCACTGTGCCTTCATCGCAGCCGCTCGGAGACATATTCAGCAACAAAGAGGCCTCCGAAAGAATAGCGAAATGGGCAACCGAATTATCCCAGTTTGATCTCAACTATATGTCAAGAACAGCGATCAAATCACAGGCATTAGCAGATTTCATGGCAGATTAGACACCTTCGGTACATCAAAACTCACAACCATGAACTTCGATCTGGACACTCTATACAGATGGAGCCTAGGGACATCTGGGAAACAGGAGCCTCTGCCATCCTGATAGCACCGTCAGGCCTCCAGATGAAGTACACAGCTAGACTAGAATTCAAAACAACAAATAACATAGCAGAATATGAAGGCCTCATACTAGGACTCAACAAGGTGAAGGCACTCGGTGCAAAAACAGTAATAGCAAAAACAGATTCTCAAGTTGTGGCCGGAAAAGTCAAAAAAGAATATATGGCACGAGAACCTGAGCTGGTCAGATACTTGGCCACAACAAGGGCACTTGAGCGAAGGTTCCAGGGATTCACCCTGAAGTACATACCAAGAGCAGAAAACTTAGAGGCAGATGAACTGGTGAAGGCAACAACAAACAATTTGCCCATACCAGAAGGAACATTCTACCAGGTATTGCAAGAATCAGCAACGCAAGTAACTGCGAAGGCATTCAAAACAATCCTAGTCACTGAGTCTGAAGACTAGAGACAGCTGATCATAGACCACTTGAACAATGTGCACCACTCAGAAGATGAAGCAAGCATAGCAAGAATGGCAGCCAGAGCAAGAAGCTATACGCTGGTAGATGACATTTTGTACAAGAAAGGTGTAGTCCAACCATTGCTCAAGTGCATAGCTCAAGGCGAAGGCAAAGAGCTCCTCCAAGAAATCTACTCAGGGATATGCGGCTCACACATTGGTCCAAGAGCATTATCTGTGAAGGCCATCAGGCAAGGATTCTATTGGCCTACGCACATCAAAGACGCAAAAGAAATCGCCAAGACATGTGAAGCATGCCAGAGCACCTCCCCACACCAGTCAAAGCCTTCGGCCGCAGTACCACTCATCCCACCCACTTTGCCCTTGCAAAGATGGGGCATGGACCTTGTTGGGCCACTACCACCTTTGCAAGGGGGGAACAAGTTTGCAGTAGTAGCAATTGAGTATTTCACAAGATTGATTGAAGCAAAGCCACTAGTAACCATCACTTCAAAGTCGGTAAAAAAGTTCTTCTGGCAGAACATAATCTATAGGTTTGGAGTACCAAGAACCTTGACAGTTGACAATAGGAAATAGTTCGATTCAGATAAGTTCAAGGAATTTTGCAAAAGCATAGGCACAATAAAAGCCTTCGCATCAGTTTGTCATCCAGAATCAAATGGAGCAATAGAAAGAGCCAATAGAGTAATATTCTCAGCAATCTCGAAAACCTTAGTTAACCTCCATAAAGGCAAGTGGGTAGAAGAACTGTCGAAGGTGGTGTCATCGCGCAACACCACAACATCCAGGACAACAGGCTTTACACCATTCCAGCTCTTGTATGGGGAGGTCAAGCATCAGAGCCTTCAGGTGATGAAGCAAGCTTTGGCAGTATATGAAGAATATTCTAAGGAAATAATCGAAGGCACAAGGTTGGAAGCAGTAGAAAACATCACCAAATACCAAGAGCAAACCAGGAGGTGGAGAGATAGCCATGTGGTCAGAAAACTCATACAAGATGGAGACCTAATCCTAAGCAGGAAGCCGAATGCGGCTTGCAGGAAAGCTCCAACCAAAATGGGAAGGTCCATACATGGCGAAGGCCACCGGAAGACCAGGATCATTCCATTGATAGATAGCAAAGGTAGAACAAGCATTCACACCTAGAACATCGACAATTTGCGTAGGTTTTACATATAGCTGTAGGGGGATGGCCTCCGTGGAATTATAAGTGAAGGTCACCTCAGCTTAGGTAGTTTTTCATTTTCTTGCATTACATTTCATGTAAAAGGGCCTGTACTCTTTTCCTCACAAAGGGGACTCCTAGCGTAGGTGAGGTTTTTAATGAGGCAGGACCCATGTAAACCCTCTAAAATATAAAGAGGCTTGCAACAGAGCCACGACATTCGACAAACCGCTATGAGCAAAAGAGGACCCTCCGTCACCCAAAGCCAAAGGCTCAAGGGCATGGAACGACCTCAATGGTGCCAAGCGCCTGACCTTGACAAAGACCTAGGTGATTCTCAGGCATCAAGGCCGCAGACCTTTGGCTGAAAAGAAGCCTAACCCCGACAAAGACCTGTCCTCTTCAGGCATCGGGACCTTTTGACAAGCTCAAAAAATGAAACTATCAAATTCAGGCATAGGGCACTGAGAGAAGTAAACACAGCATTCAATGCATTTAAACTACACCAACCACCAAAATAAAATATACTCAAGGACACAACTTTAACTCTCGCAGTGCCGAGAGTCACTTCCATCTGATAAGACTCAACCAAAATATCGCATATCGGCAATCTAAGGATTGTCATGACTATCATCCCAAAAGTCACAAAGGTCTCCAACCACGTACAGTCACTGCATATCTTGGTTACTGGCTCAACATCCTGCACAAGCCCAAACGAGGCAACCTGTGCAGGATGAACCACAGACACCGGATTCGCACAAAATAATGCCTACTTCATCTCGACAAAGAAGTCAAAGACTCCCCCTAAAACCTAATCTAGATCTTCGGACCATCTTTCTCTGAAGTAGAGCCTGCCGCGATAGCCTCTGCTCTATAACCCCAGACCTCGGATAAATCACCCACAAGAGCCTCCGCTGCTTCAGTCTGCACCCTCGAAGAACCACCACCAGCCTTCTCAACCTCCTTTGCCTTCGTGCCACCCACGCTCTTCGACCCCTGCCAAGGAATGGCCATAAGAAAGAAAAAGAAGCAATATATATGCACATATATAAAACAGAAGATGTCAGAACAAAAAAATATAAGGCAAAGGAAATTGAAATCAAAACAAAGGTAAAACCTAGACATGCCAAGCCTCAGCAAGCTGTCGAGCGTAAGCTGAACCATGTATGCCCCAAAAACCCTCCATAAAGCGACAGCTAGCATACTGTAGCCTTCGAAGGTTCACCTAGCTCTGTAGGAGATGGAAAAGTGAAGTCTTGCATGCATATACCCTCCAAGTCCTGGCACCCTTCCCTCTCCATGATCGACAACAAGTTCATAACCCTGGAAAGTGCCGCAAAGTCACCAGCTCTTTTCACAAACCCTTGAAGGGTCGAGAAGCTGTTAGCAAACCACTTCATCACATCAGAGACCTCCGACTCTTCTAGGAGCTCCCGGGTGACTCCACCAAAAGAATGTATCACATCTGCGTACTTCGTGCAGCAACCAAACCCATATTTTTCACAGTAACAGAGTCCCCCTCCAAGCTCTTCACCATCTTCCTCGGCTCACCGCTAACCGTACATTCTTTCTCCACCTCTCACCGGAGACCCTCCACAACATCCTCCTGCTCCTTAAGCCGCACCTCGGCCAACTCCCTAGACCTTCGCAATGAATTCAACAGTCCTTCTAGTTCTACAATCCTCTGATCAGCAGAAGCTTTAGCACCTTCTAGTTCATTGACCTTCGCCACCACAGCATCTCGTTCAGTGACAAGGCTGTCATTCTTTGCACGAAGAACGCCAAGCTCCTCCGAGAGGATGCACTTCTCCCCATCAAGATCCGAAACCCGGCCCTAGAGCTCAGCAATGGTATGCTCACGAAGAGGTAGGACTCCGTAAACCTTAAGCTTGACCTCCTCCATCATATGATAACCATGGAAAAAAGGGGGGAAGCAACAACAAATTATTGGCTATATATATACATAAAAAAACAACAACAACAAAAAGAAAACAAACAAACAAACAAACATGGAAAAAAATGTTGAAGCGTAAGGAGCACAGCCGAATCAACATCAAGACGGGCAAATTCCTCATGGAATTCCACTGCAGCACAAAGAGTCAGAGTTAAACAGATCAGCAAAAATATACATATACATTTACACCCAAACAACCTTGCAATGACTCAAGTTTTGCTTCGTCCATAAACTCCACCTCTGTGGCAACGACTTGGAAAAAAGCAACAAATAAAACAAAAACATTTCAATATTTGAACGAAGCGCGATGGGGGAACAGACGTCGAAGGCCCAACATTAGGAACAGACAGAAATAGAACACTTACCATTAGGTTGTGGGTGAACAGACGTCGAAGGTCCAGCATCAGGAATGGGTAAAGACTCCATGGCAAGAGTACCATCCCCTGAAATTTGACTCCTAGCTGCCTCAGCACCATCCCCTGAAATTTCACCTGAGTGAAAACACCAAACAAGACGTAGACAACAGCTCAATAGACAAAGGTGAATGCCCACTACCTGGTACTAACAAAGCCTTTGCTGCTGTTTCACCGACACCAACATCAATCTCCCCCATGGAGTTCGGCACTCGAGCGTTCTCTTGGGCCCTTGACTCCGCCTCCCCCTCAAAGTAACCAAGATCCAAATCTTCCTCGAAAATTGGTGGAAGGTTCGACACAACATCTTCAGCGTCTTTAAATACAACCAGAACAAGAGAGCACCAATGTCAACTCGTGGAGAAGCCACGCCATCCAGAGCGGGAACCTCCAAACGGCCTCCCAGGTCCTCATCAGCAGGCACAGCCTCCTCAGTCAGGTGAACATCACAGTTATCCAGAGAGGAATCATTTTCTTCAGGAACCTTCGCCTTCTTACGAGGCACAACAGCCTTAGAAACCTTTTTCCGCTTCAGGGCCTTTGACTTTGATGTCTCAACCTGCGCATCCGAAACAGCCTGAAGTGCCACAGGGGGAACGCAGCGCTCATAGTTAACCTTGAGCTCCTCAAAGATACGGTTCAAATGAGGCGCCCTCCCGGCAATAGCAACCCTCGAGGCATACTCTTTATCCGATAGGCGACCCAGGATCTTCTTGGCCTTCTTCTCTATCTCTGCGACAATCTTTTTGTCGCTCTTTCCTTTTTTCTTAGTCAAACCAAACAAAGGGTAAGGCACGGGGTCATCTATACCATACAACGGTAGATGCTCTTCCTTGAATTTAACTTTCTTCCAGCTCACAGGCCAACAACCTCTGTCCAAGAGGCCAAATACCAGCCGCCAAAAACTCCTCGACTAGGTCCCGGCCACTACTGAAACGGCAAGCGAACTCAAAGGCCTTCTCGCAATCCCTTCGTCCTTCAGTATCACAGGGATCCACACGTGTCGCTACTTCCAACATGTCGATCTTTGAGGCAAGAGGATAAACCTCAGTAACTTTTCCATCCTCGCCACGGACCTTCAACGCCAGCACCTTCACATAAAACCAGTGAGAGTCCCACTGGGTCCAACGGCTTTTCTGAGCAAAAGAAATCTGCAAAGTCGCCTGGTCCGCTGTGCGCCTCTTTGGGATAAATATGCAACTCCCAAACTGACCATGTCTCCGCTCACCATCCACTTTTACCACCTTCGGCTGGTAATGCAGCTCATAAAGATCACAAAAGCAGTCAACATCTGGCTTTGCCCCAAACGAATAACAAGCCCAGACAAACTTAGAAAGGGTGCAAATACAGTTTGGAGTCAAATGATGTAGCTGAGCTCCAAAAGCATCCAAAACAAGCCGAAGGAAACTTAGAGAGGGAAGACGGAGGCCGCACTCATAGAAATCACGAAACACGACAGCTTCATCCGCGTGCGGATCTGGAACAGTCTTACCCAAGGTTTTGGATTTCATTTTGCGTTTTTTTCGGCCAGGGCCGAAAAACCCGAAATTCGTGAATTTCAGCCGAAATTTTGAAAATTTCGTGTAAACCTGCATGTTCAAACTTAGGTGTATTTTGGCCGAAATCACCGAAATTTTTAAAAAATTTTGGGCAAAATTTCGGACGAAATTTTGGGCGAAATTTCATTGCACAGAATTAGAAAAAATGCTTTTAAGTTAGAAATAAAGAAGAGATCCACAAATACAATATTCCACAGTCCACAGGAGGGCATAACACGTACAAGTTCATACAATACAGGCACAGAACATACGCATGTCCAGTTCATAGTTTCATAGTCATAACTGGGAACATAGATAAGTGATAAGTCCATAATAATTCATAAAAGGGGGCCTGAAAGAGATCAAAAGTCCATAGATCAAATTCAGAGACAGTCCATACTTAAAATCTAAAGACAAAGACCACACAGCTAATAGAGAAATCCTTCAACCCTCTTCTTCTTCCTAGCACGCTGTCCCCTTCGATTATCGTCCTCTGGTTGCTCTTCAAATTGTTGGTGTGTGCCCAGAGTATCACCTATTGAAATAATTAAACACATTAGCCTCTTTGTCTTTGGTCAAAAAGAAAAGAAGTAAATTCACACATGAGTAATTACCATCCCTATGCTCTGGTTCATTGTCTATGTCATTTGCTGAGCTACTATCAGCAGATTCTGCAAAAGCAGGGCTGCCATGAGGACTGCTATCATCTATGTCGTTTTCAGTTTCTACAATGTCTTCTTCTTCATCTTCAACAACCCTCTTACCTTTTCTCCTCCTATTAGCCCTCTGTAAAGCAAGAATTTTCCTCTTCTTTGACCGACCAAGCAATTCTTCAAGAGATAAATCATCATCTACAATTTTTGTCCTGTTCAACCAATCCATGATTGGGTTTGATTCATCAAATAATGTGCAATCCATCAACAGAGCAGATGGATCAGCCTCTTTCTCCTCTGTTTGATTTTTTCCTACACCTTGTTTGAGACGTTGCTTTAAATTGTGGCGTACATACACAAGCTTCCGCAGCTTCTCATAACCAAGGCGGTTTCTCAGTTTTGTATGAACTAGTGCAAAGGTACTCCAATTCCGCTCACACCCACTAGACGAGACACACTGCGAAACAATACGAATGGCAAACTTCTGCAGCTCTGGTGTATCACCACCAAATAATACCCACCAATCAGCTGAAAATAAGAGGTACATGATATATTCATAAGGAGCATACAAAAAAAATAAGAGGTACATGATGTATTCAGAAGGAGCATACAAAAAATTGAGACAGTCGTGATTAAAAAATTTACCTGCAGGCATTTTGCCTACTGCACCCTTTGCTAATTTTCCATCAAATTTTCCCTCATAGGATATAAAGGTACGAATTTGTCTTATTGCTTCAACCCCATCCTCGACCGATTCAGCTAGCCTTTCAATTGCCTCTTTGAGAGCTCTCAAATACCTGTTATTTTCATGAAGCTGGAGTTGATAGTGCCCTACTGGATCAAGGACAGCAGCTGCAAGCATAGAGAACACATTAGTATGCTGTTTTCCAATGAAAACTAGACATGAATAAATTGTTTTTCCTTACCAGCAACAATGAATGTGTCATCATAGAAATATTGAACCCTCTCCTTAATCACTCTCATGTATCTGTTGCATCTATGTGTCCCCTCACCTAAATAGACCTCCATCTCCCTAATGGCACTCAACAATCTTGGCATTATTCCAGCAACCGTCCCCTCATCTCCATCCACATAACGAAGTACTGAATAGAGTGGGCCAATTGTATCTAAGACAACCTTGACATCCTCCCACCACTGAGAACTTGTCATACAGCTATCAACATACTTGAAGCCAGGCTCATTGTTCCAAGCACTGTTCCTCCACTCATCAGAGACCATCCACTGTCGGAATTTATCTTTCCTATCCCACAAACTCTTGAGGAACATGAAGACAGTTCCAAATCTGGTTGCATTCCATCGAACTATCTCCCCTCCAATCCTTCTTTTCATCTCATTATGCAGCCTATTGTGGCTATGTAGGAAATTGGTACATTTTTTGGCACTGGACACAATATCATCAACCTCAGAGAATTTACCAATATCCTTCAACATTAGGTTGATTGTATGAGCGGCACAAGGCTGCCAAACAATACGGGGGTACTCGTCAATAAGCTTGGCACATGCTTTCTTGTAATTTGCCCCATTGTCAGTGACAAGTTGCACAACATTCTCAGGGCCAATGTCATCTACCACTTTCTTAATGTGTGTATACAAATATTCTGCAAGGCATGCAAAGACACAAAAATTAGAGCACATACGAATCATGAAAGATAATCTGCAAGACATACAAAACGACATAAATTACCTGCATTTTGGATGTGCTCACTTGCATTGATAGCCTTATGGAAGAATGTGCGCCCATGGCAATACACCATGAAGTTGATAATACTCATGCTTGTCGTACCTGTCCATGAGTCACACATGACTGTAACACCATATTTCTTCCAATCCCTTTTAAAGACCTCAACAGCCTCCTAAATGCTTTTATAGTTAGCATCCAAACATGGGCCATCGATGTCACTCCCACTGAACAACCTACTTGTTATTCCTAACTCTTGAGTCAACCTCATTGCTGCTCGATAATAAGGACAATTAGCTTTTACCCCTGCAATGTCATTTGCATGAAACCATTTGGACCAAGCTTGTGCAAGTTTTTCCACCATTCCTTCCGTCAAGGTGGTGTCAATCCTAGGCTGGATAGAACTAGAAGATGTAACAAATGAGTCAATCTTTGGCTGTACAGTAGGAGGTCTCCTGCATGATCTGCTACTAGCTGCTGGGGCTGATGAACTACCAGATCCATGCTCATATGAGGCCTGCCTCATATTCACTTCTTGCTGCAAATCATTATCTTGTCTTGATAATGCCTTTAACAAGCGCATCTGCTGCTCCTCCTCATCGCTTGCCACATAAATACTTCCTTTTCCACCCATCTCACTCACAAGAGTATTTTCCAACCTCTTTTTGGTCCTCTTTAAATCTTTCTTCCTATCCTTAGATTCTTTATGCTTTCTCCACATAGCAAGCTTCACATCACTTAGCACCTTCTCGCAAAAAGCGACATCACCTGGCACCCGAGCTAGATGCTGTGTTAGTCTCGTTGCACCTCCAGATCTCTTGGTAGTGCCACAAAACCCACATATAAATCCTTGTCCAACACTAAAACCATAATTCCACACATTGAATATGTTGTCATCTTTTACTTGACCTGCACAAAAGACAATTCAAAAAATTAAAAAACATGAATGGCATTGGCTTCAGTAAATAATATGCAACTACTAATACAAATTTCCAAACAGAATTTTACCTATGGAAGCAGGAGTGGGTGCTGCATCCACATCAATAAGCACTGCTGGAGAAACAGCTCCAGCTCTGCTAGAATTGCTTGTACCCTCTCCACTGAAAATTCACATTTTTGAAGTACACATTAGCTAAATTTGGCATACAATAGGATGACATTTTCCTCAGAGATTGAACAGAGCATCAGGGATCAAACTGCCACCTTAATAGATTGAACTTATTTTCCTCAGAAATGGAACAGAGCATCAGGGATCAGACTACTACAATGCATTGTGCATACATTACCTAGATCGAGACATGCTTTTGCAATCGAGTGAAAAATGCAACTCCTATCTTACTTGTTTCATGGGAATAGAGTCGAATACACATTCAAAATTAACCAAATCAGACATGGTTCCACAATCCACAATTTCTAATCACTGTTTTGGGGATCTGAAATTCTGAACGACATTATCTCGGGATGGAATACCTTGTAGGAGGAGGAAGCGATGATGACATCTTGGGCGCCGCCACCGAACTGAGTGCCGCCTGCTCCCGCCCTCCGCCCCTCCCTGCCAAGCATCGCTGTCTCGCAGCCAGCTCGCACTGCCGCGCCCGTGATTCCTTGCCTTGCCACACACAACGTGTGTGCTCTCTTCTACCCTGTTGAGCCCCACCGGTGCTGGGGATGGGCACCCTGCTGGGGCGCTCGCGCTCACGCGGCGCAGTCGCACGGACCAAGCAGCCACCGCCAAAGTGAACGAGGAGAAGGAAAAATGAAACCCTAGGCTGCCGATTGCATATTTGGGGGAGTTAGGGTTAGCACTAGAATGGGCTTGGGCTGCTGTATCGATAGGGACCGGGTCTGTTTTAAATGGGCCAAGATTTTCAAATCAAAATGGGCCAATTTCGCCCCGGGCCGAAAGAAGCGAATTTCGCGAAATTTCGCCAAAATTTTTTTCCCTGGTCTTACCATCGGGGCAGCGAACATCTTTCAGGTCAAACCAGCCTCGATTAGCATACTTCCTCAGATTGTTAGGCGAAGTCAGGGAGCGTCCAAAATCAAAGGTCGCTGGCAGTACTGACTTCCCTTCAGCACAGCCTCCATCGCCCACAGAACCTACATCCTCATCCTCTTCTTGATCATCAGCATCAACATCCCCCACACTTTCATTCTCTGAGTCAGGACACTTTCGGGCCTCTAAGTCCATATAGTCCCGAGCTCTCGAGCTAGCCATCAGGGACTGGAAAAGGAGCCTAGAAAAACCCTCCTGCGGAATGTCAGCCAAACGACGCCAAGGACCACAGCCATGGAAGAAAGCCACCTCGCAAGCTGCCGGCAAAACAAAAAGATCGAAGGCTCAATCAGCAAGCGCAAGATAGAGCAAAAAACGAAGGTGTCTAAATGAGCCACAGTATAGGCAACAAAAGTACCTCTTACCCAGCACCACCACCACTCCCTTTATAGCCCTCGACAACGGCAACCGAAAAACCAAACAAATCTACTCCCCTGCAAATAACAAATAATAGCATCCCTAAAAAACCGAGACATTGTAACACACGCAAAACAAGATGAAATGCAAAAAATATAGAAATAGCTAAGCCTGAACTGCACAAAAAATATGCTCCATAAATTCCAAAAGTCGTCTTCTTCCCTGATCTCTGATCTGTGTGCAAGTAGCCCTCTACCTGTCTATATAAGATACGTATTGATGCTACTCTCTCATCAAGACAAAATATCTTCAATAACAAACTCTTTCACCCAACTACAGTAATAATCAACTAAAATACAACGTGGCTCATGCAGCAGCAAGCGTAGCCTCAACTACTAGAAATATCCAAACAAAAGTAACAAACTCAACTCATGCACCATTCCAGGAAGCCGTGTTAATTGCATTAACAAGCACAGCAGATTACTGCACATCAGTGAAAAATACTAAGGTAAAAAAAGACTTCATCCTTCAGTTGTTGAAAGATCTCGGCTTCAAAATCAGCCTCAAGCCACAAGGTTCAGTGTTCGTGTTCGCTGAGCAACCAAGGCTCTATCAAAATTCAGACGCATATGAGCTACACTAGACAAAGCATCCTATGCTGATATCAAGAGACGAACCGTGATTCCACGGAAACCGATGGGGATTGAAAACAGAAAGCAGAAGATATACACAAAAAACAAGAGGACAAGCACTCAGCTTCACAGCCTCTCGCCGACTCCCTGGGCACTCAGTCGACCTTGCGTCCTGGCGCCCCTTGCGACCCAGATCCTGATGGCCTTAGCAACCCGCACCAGCCACCTCACGCCCGCACAGAGCTGCTACAGGTGCACGCGCCACCGGGAACCAGTGCACGTGCCACCGGATCAGATCCAAAATGCATGCGCCGTTGGATTAGTTCCAAAATGAGCGCCGCCCGTCGAATGCCACAAGCACCATGCCGTCCAGCCCGGGAGGCCGCCAGGCCGAACCCCGCCACCCAGCCAGAGCCGCCGTGCCGAACCGCCGCTCTGGAGCCACCACTACGAAGCAGCAATCACCACACCCATGGGCCGAACGCTGCTCTGTTCCCCAACGCACAGACCGAATGGTCCAGGCGACCCCCAAAGTGCTGCTTATTGGCGTCCAAGGAGACACCGTGACTTTTCCTTGACCTTGTGGGCCGCCGAAAAGAGAGAAAAAATAAATAATAATAAAAATAATAGTAATAATAATAATAATAATAATAATAATAATAATAATAATAATAATAATAATAATAATAATAATAATAATAATAATAATAATAATAATAATAAGAAGAAGAAGAAGAAGAAGAAGAAGAAGAAAAAGAAAAGAGAACACACATCGGTTACACACAAGGCTTGGTATGACACAAATGAGCCTAGGGAGAGAACCCATCGAGTCGCAAAGGCAACACCAGCATCGAGGGTCAAGCTCGTCTGAGTCAAACCTAACCCTCGAAGGGGGAACTGTTGGGGGAGTTGCCTTGCGACCAAAGAGCTCGCTGACAAAACTAACTTTTGCAAGAGACTATCTCATGGTATGTGCATGCAGGATGAATAGTCAGAGGCCGCGGTGGAAATGTCGAAGGCCGTGGTGCTGAGAAGCCAGAGGCCGCAGCGCAAATGACGGTGGCCGAAAAGTTAGGGGCCGCGGCGTAAATAACAGAGGCCGAGAAGGAAGAGGTCGCGGCCAAAAAGTCAGAGATCAGAGCGCTTTGAAGAATAGTCAGAGGCCGGAACGATATGAGGACAAGTCAGAGGCCACGACGAAAAGTTGAAGGCCGAGGCACTGTGAAGTTGGAGATCATCAAGAAAGGTCGGAGGTCACATTGTGAAGATCAAAAGACCATGGCGCAATGAGTGATGGGCTAGAGGCCCGTACTCGACAACGGCCCATCAACAGAGGCGCTAGTGAAAAGACTCTGATGCCCCGGAGGCATGTGTATAGTGTACAAGAATATACCGGAATATACCTTAGTTACCCTAGGGATATTTATGTACACGACAAATGATGTAGCCATACCCTATAAAAGGGGGAAGTTACCCCTTTGGAGAGAGGGGGGATGTGTAACTTGAAACCCTAATTGTTGTCTGTACAATTGAGTGAGCTTCAACTCCGCAGTCACACCAATTTTTAAGGAACAAATGGAATGTATAATCTTATGTGCGCCCAGAGATCAATCACACATAAGATGACAAATATAAATAGTATCATCACAAATGTTTATTACATAACGAATAATATCACAGAGTCTTCACATAATTAAGCAAAAACATAAGATAATTCTTGTGGTAGCTAGCTCCATAACACAGGCACGTCAACTGGTTGACCACAAGTCTACTAATCTTTAGGGAAGTAGTAGTAATCACTATTTGCACATTCGGGAGTCCATCCTAAGGTGTGGGGGAATGCAAGGGTGAGCACCAAAGTACTCAACAAGTGTAACATGGGGTTCATGAAGCTCAAATAGGATAGACACAGGTTTAACTGCTTGTAGCTTTTAGTTGGTCATATTTTAAGCAATTGAGTAGCAACAAATAGGTGATGTTCCCATAATAAACACATGATAATGTAAAGAGAATAATGAATAGAAAGAACAAGTATATTAATAGTGATCTCTCTTCCGTAAGGGTCCAAGGCCGCTCGTGTCCGTGAGCACGGCTGATATACCAGTTTTACACTCTGCAGAGGTTGTACACTTTCACTGTGAGTCGTGATCCCCAAAAGTCCGAGGTCATGACTCCCCATTGGACAGTTAAGTTTCACTATGAAGTCTTTCCAAGGTTCGTCTAACAAGTTAGGGCCACTAGGTTTCTGTGCCCTGCAAATGTAGAGCTCCCCTTCCGTATGGCACAATGACACGTAGCCTATACTCATAAGGACAGAAGCCGCACTACACTCGACCCGGAACACACCCCTCTTGCGCCATAAAGGTGACCACTAACAAGCTAGTAAAGGTCCTCTTATATGACTAAAGCTAGAGCCATGTAGCCCTCACAGCCATACTATAAGTCTCGGATGTTCGCTTACAGATAAGTCCTTATGGAGAGGAATCTAGAGAAAACTCTAGCCCCCTTGTTCCCTGTTGCTAAAAATCATCTTTTAGTGTTATTGCATATATCATTATTCAAATTACAAGATCATTGTTTATGTGAGCACTAGCAACTACCCAATGCTACAACCATAGGATTCAAGGAACAAAATCAATACTAAGGCATCCTTAACAAGGAGACACATGGACAATGAATTAAGTGAATTAAAGTGAATAGGTAACAAGGATAATCTCATGTTGTACTTTGCTAGATCTAGCTGATCCTATTGATCTGGTTCGTAATAGTACTCTTGATCACCAATGAACTGCTCACCATCTACTCTCGATTAACACATCAACAACAATCATCCAAGAGCAGTCATGCAAAGCAAACAAAGCTACAATTAAAACAGTACACCCATACTAGTAAAATAAGATAAAAAGTTTGTAAAATGAATCTACATCTCACTAGGATCACACAGACGCGACTTACACATAAATCAGAGGTAAAACAGAAAAGTTATGATTTAAACAAGCTTTACTTTATTAAAGTAATAGATTAAATCTAATCTCAAAATTTAAAAGTTGAGAACCTACTAAACAGTAGCATTAACATGTAGATTATGAAATTACGAACCTAACGCAACTTGAACGGGTCAAATCGGAGTTAAAACGGAGATTTTATAAGCAAAATAAGATTGAAATAAATCCTATAAGTATTAAAAACGTATTTTCAATTAAACCGACTGAATTTACGTTTTCAAATGAATAAAGCGTAATCTGGTTTTACGCTTATGGACCGTGGGTTCGATTATAGAAAAACAGAGGGGCTCTTTAGCAAAACCGGCAGCCGAAAGGGTATCGGCTAATATTAGCCGTTTGATTTGAATCGGATGGCCGAGATTAGTTGGCGAGGATGAGAGATGTGGACTCTGGCCACCAACAGTGACCCGACGGCGGGGATTTGGCCGGCGGCGAGCCATTGCTCGTCGGCGTTGAGCAATTAGGCAAAATAACGCATGATTCGTTGAACCAATGGCACGGGAAGCAAGAGCAGATGATCGCGAACTCACCTAGCTGGATCGGAGCGACGGAAATCGGATGAGGATGTCGTGCGGCTCCCAATGGCGGACGGTTCGCTCCTATACACGGCGGTGATGCTCAATTAGCTAACAAAATCAAAAAAGAAAGAGAAGAAGAGCCTCGGTGACTTCAGAGTAGCTTCACGAAATCCGTTGAAGGCTTATGGTGGCAGTCGGGTCGACGAACTCGTCAAACCGATCTTGGACGGCGGCGGCTGCTTGGGTTGCGGCGGCTAGAGCTCAAATCGAGGGCGGTGGCTTCGGGTTAGGGTTGGGAAGCGGGGCGGCAGCACCCGCATCGTTAGAGTCCGGCTCGGTTACGAGCGAGAGGAAGAAGAAGATACCGCTTACATGCGGGCCCGGAATGTCAGTCAGAGAAAGGGAGAAGAAGGGCGCGGGTGAGGCAAGCCTAAGGAACAAATGGAATGTATAATCTTATGTGCGTCCAGAGATCAATCACACATAAGATGACAAATATAAATAGTATCATCACAAATGTTTATTACATAACGAATACTATCACAGAGTCTTCACATAATTAAGCGGAAACATAAGATAATTCTTGTGGTAGCTAGCTCCATAACACAAGAATGTCAATTGATTGACCACAAGACTAGTAATCTTTAGGGAAGTAGTAGTAATCACTATTTGCACATTCGGGAGTCCATCCTAAGGTGTGGGGGAATGCAAGGGTGAGCACAAAAGTACTCAACAAGTGTAACATGGGGTTCATGAAGCTCAAATAAGATAGACACAGGTTTAACTACATGTAGCTTTTAGTTGGTCATATTTTAAGCAATTGAGTAGCAACAAATAGGTGATGTTCCCATAATAAACACATGATCATGTAAAGAGAATAATGAATAGCAAGAACAAGTAAATTAATAGTGACCTCTATTCCGTAAGGGTCCAAGGCCGCTCGTCTCCGTGAGTACGGCTGATATACTAGTTTTACACTCTGCAGAGGTTGTACACTTTCACTGTGAGTCGTGATCCCCAAAAGTCCGAGGTCATGACTCCCCATTGGACAGTTAAGTTTCACTATGAAGTTTTTTCAAAGTTCGTCTAACAAGTTAGGGCCGCTAGGTTTCTGTGCCCTGCAAATGTAGAGCTCCCCTTTCGTATGGCACAATGACACGCAGCTTATACTCATAAGGACAGAAGCCGCACTACACCCGACCCGGAACACACCCCTCTTACGCCATAAAGGTAACCACTAACAAGCTAGAAAAGGTCCTCTTATATGACTAAAGCCAGAGCCATGTAGCCCTCACAGCTGTACTGTAAGTCCCAGATGTTCGCTTACAGATAAGTCCTTATGGAGAGGAATCTAGAGAAAACTCTAGCCCCCTTGTTCCCTGTTGCTAAAAATCATCTTTTAGTGTTATTGCATATATCATTAGTCAAATTACAAGATCATTGTTTATGTGAGCACTAGCAACTACCCAATACTACAACCATAGGATTCAAGGAACAAGATCAATACTAAGGCATCCTTAACAAGGAGACACATGCATAATGAATTAAGTGAATTAAATTAAATAGGTAACAAGTATAATTCGATGCTATACTTGCCTTGATCTAGCTGATCCTGTTGATCTAGTTCATAATAGTACTCTTGATCACCAACGAACTGCTCACCGTCTACTCTCGATTAACACATCAACAACAATCATCCAAGAGCAATCATGCAAAGCAAACAAAGCTACAATTAAAATAGTACACCAACAGTTGTAAAATAAGATAAAAAGTTTGTAAAACGAATCTACATCTCACTAGGATCACACAGACACGAATTACACGTAAATCGGAGCTAAAACAGAAAAGTTATGATTTAAACAAGCTTTACTTTATCAAAGTAATAGATTAAATCTAATCTCAAAATTTAAAAGTTGAGAACCTACTAAACAGTAGCATTAACATGTAGATTATGAAATTACGAACCTAACGCAACTTGAACGGGTCAAATCGGAGTTAAAAAGGAGATTTTATAAGCAAAATAAGATTGAAATAAATCCTATAAGTATTAAAAACGTATTTTTAATTAAACCGACTGAATTTACGTTTTCAAATGAATAAAACGTAATATGGTTTTACGCTTATGGACCGCGGGTTCGATTATAGAAAAATAGAGGGGCTCTTTAGCAAAACCGGCAACCGAAAGGGTATCGGCTAATATTAGCCGTTTGATTTGAATCGGATGGCCGAGATTAGATGGCGAGGATGAGAGATGTGGACTCCGGCCACCAACAGTGACCCGACGGCGGGGATTTGGCCGGCGGCGAGCCATTGCTCGTCGGCGTTGAGCAATTAGGCAAAATAACGCACGATTCATTGAACCAATGACACTGGAAGCAAGAGCAGATGATCGCGAACTCACCTAGCTGGATCAGAGCAACGGAAATCGGATGAGGACGTCGTGCGGCTCCCAATGGCAGACGGTTCGCTCCTATACACGGCGGTGATGCTCAATTAGCTAACAAAATCGAAAAAGAAAGAGAAAAAGAGGCTCGGCGATTTCGGAGTAGCTTCATGAAATCCGTTGAAGGCTCACGGTGGCAGTCGGGTCGACGAACTCGTCAAACCGATCTTGGACGGCGGCGGCTGCTTGGGTTGCGGCGGCTAGAGCTCAAATCGAGGGCGGTGGCTTCGGGTTAGGGTTGGGAAGAGGGGCGGCAGCACCCGCGGCTATTTATGAGGAGGTCGACGTGCGGTTCAAGCCAACCAAGGCATCGGGGCGGAGGCGGACTCCATCGTTAGTGTCCGGCTCGGTTATGAGCGAGAGGAAGAAGAAGATACCGCTTATATGTGGGCCCAAAATGTCAGTCAGAGAAAGGGAGAAGAAGGGCGCGGGTGAGGCAAGCCTGCGGCTGGGCCGGCCCAATGCGCGGCGCAAGAACATGGAGAAGGAAAGCTGGGCTTGCTGGGCTGCCGGGTGGATGCCGAAGGGGCCAGCAGCTTGAGGAGCGGGCCAAATGCATGGAAGGGCAGCAGCAGGCCTTTGGGCCAAAAGCTGAGAAGGAAGAAGATTTCTATTTCCTTTTCCTTTTCTAATATTTCAAATGCATTTTCAAATAGTTTTTGAAATCCTTTTCTTCTTGTAATAAAAACCAATCAACATAAATAAAAATATGCAGCGGCATGTATGCACAAGCATGTATCTAACCTTATAGTTGATTTTATTTATTGAAAATTATTATTTCTGTAAGTTAAAATGCTCACAAAATTGCATAAATAAATCCAATTCTCCTATTTCAAAATGATGCAAATTTTAGGGTGATACATCCGCCCCATTATCGGAGACCTTTGCCTTAGTGCGGAGCCTTCAACCTCTGGGTGTCGAGCTGCAGTGAACTCGCCCCTGGCACTCATTTTCTGTTGGGATCCCTATTTCCCAACATTCTTATTGTTATTCTATGATGTTGATGCTCATGTTTAATCGTTATTGTCATATTGCCATTGTTTATGATTATATGGGAACCGGAGCTTAAGCATAATTTAGCAACTCAGGATCTAATAATAAAACTTAATCTACTAAAATTTCTTACCGCAGTTCAGCCGTGTGAAACCAGTTGAGCCTACTTCCCCTCATATTATGGTTGTCAAGCGGTGGTTTGCTTATACTTGCTTTTACTTTTCAATTACTTAGATAAAAATTCCGGATGGGTAACAGAAGGTGGAGCTTGATTAAGTTTCTGAGGAGTGCTAGGCGTATGTTACCCCCAGTCAGCCGTCTCGTGTGAAGTTGGAGCCTGAAGAAAAGATTAGTAACTGTTCTGCTATACTCTGATGTAAGTGCTAATTATAAGTATGTATCCGCTATATAACATTGTTTCTGATATCCTCTATTCTATTGTTGTATGTGTGGACTCCCTAGGCACACATATGACAAATCTGGTTTTGTTTTTAAAGCCGGGTGTGACAGAATTGTTATAAATGGAGGGATATAATAGAGGTAAAAAAGGTGTGAGGTAATTTAGAGAGGACTAACTAGTCTTCCTTGGTGTTGTTGGAAACATTTGTTTTTTGTGTTGCAAAAATCTTTGTTCAGTTCAGCGTTACATTGTTCATAACCAAATCTAAAAGTTGATTCAGTTCAGGTAAAATGTTTCTTTCTTGTGGTGGCGCCTTCTTCTGCGTTTAGTTATGCTGTTGGATTATCATAGTTTAGGATATCATCTGCTGATGGGATTAGAAGCTTTTAGGTAGGTTGCAAGTCGATTGCAAATCAGTTATCGCATGGTACATGAGTTGTTCAGCTCCAACGGAGTTTTTGGAATTACATTGGTGTGCCAACAACCGGAACTCCGGCGAACATCAGCACATGGAATTGGTGTTCATATCATACTGACAATTGGGGTTTCCAGTTGTGCATCTTCGGGCAGTAGCAGATAAGTGGATGTGTTACTTCATTAACAATGCAGGTAGAGATCATTCTGAAAAGACAATGCAGCCATTGATTCAACATTTACAGAGTTTCATAATAAGCTGAGTAAGCAGAATCTGTATAGTTTGCAGTGAACAAGCTGGGTGAAGACTAGGTTGGCCGCCAGGTGTTCCATGAATTTTTCAACACACTACTAAGGTTTCAGTAATGTAACCTAGGGATAGTGACATTTACGTCACCGCAAATAGCGGTAGCCCGTGGCCCAGATTTCCACTAAAAGGATAGGCATATCAATCCATCAGCCACCTTATTTTTCTTTATCAAGAGAAAAAGGAAGAAGAAGAAGAAGAAGAAGAAGAAGAAGAAGAAGAAGAAAGAGACTTTGTTTTGAGACTGGCATCAGTGGACCACCGACGCTGTGGTCTCAGAAAATTACATGACAGGTTGCAGGAGGATTTTCTGTTTGATGTACTTATCATCGTGAAATGACAGAAAAGGAGTAACTAGCGCTTTGTAGCTTATACGTATACTACATCAGTCCTAAAATAATTGCATTTCTATAATTTGAAGATCAATGTTACTTAAAAATTAAAATACATTTTTTTAGGAAAACACGTGGGTGCAAGCGTCTACTGTGCTTTTATTAATATTGGTAAAAACATACAACAGAGTTTCATGAAACAAAAAAAGTTACAAAGAAGATCAGAGCAATTACATTTATGCTTCTAGCCATTGACTAATAAGGGGTTCATATGAGTTTTTCGCTCTAACGGTAACTTGAGCAAAATCAAACCTAAAATGATGTTGAGCTTGAGCAATAGTCGGTTGAACATTTCTGAAAATTGCATCATTTCTGAAAATTGCATCATTTCTGAAAATTAAAATACATTTACCTCTATCGAAAGCTATTTCAACATGCAATGATTGTATGTCTGTCTCTGATATCCGATTATTGCGTTACCGAGAAAAATGGAGATGAACGATCCTTTGAGCTAGTAAATACTCTTTTTTGGAAAGGCAAGGCAGTATGAATCGTGATTTAGAAAATGAGATGGCAGACAGCAGAACCATGTAGACGTAGCCTTTGAAACTTACTGCATCATTTCCGGTGAAATTTAGCGCCATGGACAGATCGGCAAGATAGATGGAGCGAGTCATTGCAATTAGAGATAGATCTTTGTAAATCTTAATGCTCGCTCATTGTCCTCTCACTCGCTAGACTACTCTTTTGTAACACCCAAAATTTTCAAACAATTAGAATTAGTGGGTTAAAATAATTTAGATAACAATTAATGGGGAATTAGGATTTAAAATTTTTAGAAAGAATATTTGGTGATGCATTCATGCTGTTGTATTTTTTTTATTTTGTGGTGTGGAATTTATTTTATTTGATTTGGTTTAGAAATTCTATTTGAAAAAGGTTTTGGAAAACAAACAAATAAAGAAAAGAAAGAAAAAAAAGAAAACAACTCACCTTCTTACCTGTTCGGCCTGGAGGCCCGCTCAGCCTGCTCTCCCACGCCTGCACTGGTGGGCTGCGCCCGCGTCGGTGGGCCGCTGCCGCACTCTCCTCCGCGTCGGTGGGCCGGCCCATGAAGCCGAGAGCGCGCGCCTTCCTCTCTTGGTCTCGCTGACGAGTGGGGTCGGCTTGTCAGCCGGGTCTTCTACCTCCGGCCGTAACCGGGTGGGACTCGAACATCGGTTCCCAACCGAATCGATCTCCAATCTTCGATTTCCTAACCAAAATAGATGAAGTGACCCTATAAAAGAGTAGCCGGGTATCTCCTCTTTCCGTTTTCATCTAAAACGCTAGTCCAACCACGTGAAATCAAGCTCTAGGGATTGGGGGAAGTTGGGGGTTGCGGTTGCTCGTACGGGGGGCTTTCGGGTGGATTGGAGGTCGATTTCTTCGCGTTGGTGAGTCCGCACTCGTCTCCTCTACCTTCTCATGCTTTTATTTTGGTTGGAGAGGCTTCGAAGCGAGCTTTTGAAGCTCACCTTCGAATCGGCAATGGCGCCGCCGCTCTCCTCTCATCGCGCGTCTCGCTCAATCCACCGTAGCAAGTTTTTATCGCATAGATGAATTCGCGTTAAGTCTCTCTTCCGTTTGGAACAAGTCCCGGGCCGATTAGTGGTGTAGTTAGGGAGAACCGCCATCTCTGGCAAGGTAGGGAACGCCGGCCATGGAGGCCGCCGGCCGGCGTTGAGGGAGATGGCCGGTCTTTTCTCTCTCTTCCGCCCGGATTGAATAGGAGCCATTCATCTTGTGATCTACGGCTCAAAATAGAAGATACCCTTTCAGAGGAAAACTTCATAAAGAGTCCTTGTACTTAAAAATACGTTTTCGGATATTTATAGTTTTGCCACTAAAATTATTTTGGTCATAAAATCTTCGTTTTAACTCTGATTTGATCCGTTCAAGTTGCGTTAGGTTCGTATTTGCGAGCTCTACATGTTAGTATAGTTGTACAGTCAGTTTGGGTAATTTAATTTTCGAGTTTATATTTAAGTAATTATTTATCTATAGGAAATCTTAGAAAATTCATAACTTTCATGTTTTAACTCCGAATTTGGTGATCTTTACGTCTGTGTGATCATAGGAACGTGTAGAAGAGTTTTATAAACTTTTATTACTGTTTTGTTACTGTTGGTGTACTATTCTAATTATATTTCTTTGTTTGCTTCGTGTATGTTTGCTTGGATGCATGCATGTTGTTGATTGATGATCGAGTATAGAAGGTGAGCAGTTTCTGGACGATCAGGAGTATTACTTTGAGCCAAATCAGCAGTATCATCTGAAGAGCTTTGATCAAGGCAAGTATAACATGGGACTATCCTTGTTACCTATTCACAATAATCAAATTCATATGCATGTGTCCACTTTGATAACCCTAGAGACTATAACATAGTGATTGTTATCCTGATTCCTTGACAACCTTTTCTAGCTTGTTAGTGGTTACCTTAAATGGCGTAAGAACGGCTTGCCACGTTGGGTGTAGGGCGAGCCCCTATCCTTAGTGTGTATAGGCTGCGAGTTGTGTGCCACTGGGAAGGGGGTTCTACATCTGTCTGCCGAGTAAATCTAATGACCCTAACTTGTTAGACGAACTTTTGAGTGGCTTTATATGGTTCTCTAGTGTTTGGGTTTGATCTCCCCACACATTTGGAAATCATGACTCACAGTGAAAGTGTACACCTCTGCGCAGAGTTAAAAACTGGTATACTAGTCGTGCCCATGGATACGGGCGGCCTTGGAACATCTACAAATAGATTATCATAATTGTTATATTATGCTTAATTATTGTTGTTATTATTATGTTCATGTTAATGGTATTCATTACCTTTATTACAATTGATCATTGATTCATTAATGGGAAGTGGATTACCTTGATGCTACTCAATTGCTAATTATATGATAAATAAAAGCTAAACACAGTCAAACAGTGATAAGTCTTTTGTGCCTCATGAACCCTGTGTTGTACTTGTTAAGTTCGACATGGACTCATCCTTGCTATTTCCACCATAACAGATGAAGATTATGAGGAAGATTATCGTAATGAGTATTAGTCTTGGTGTCAACCAGTCAACCATGTCCCTGTGTTTGGAGTTTCTGCTGGAGATCTACTATTAGTCATTTTTATTTATTGTTTAAGACTATGTGTTAAATATTTATTCGCTATGTAATAAGCACTGTGATGATACTATGTAATTTGTCTACTTGTGTGTGCGATCATATCCTGGGGCGCACATGAGTCTTTTATGCATCCTATTTTTGTCCTTAAAAATGGGTGTGACAAATTGGTATCAAAGCCGTGTTGACTGTAGGACGCAAGCCTAGTTAGAGTGGTCATTATTAGCATCCATGCTTCACTTATTTCATGCTTATTTCTTTCACCTTGTTAATTACTAAATTTTTATGCTTCCTCTACTTTATTCTATTGCGAAAATACATTGATTCTATCTAATCTATGTCTAAATCTTATAGATGCCTCCTCATCCCCGTTTGTCCGCTGCACGGTACATTGCTCGCTTCAAACCCCAGGAGCCTCATGTAGATGGTGACCAAGAGCTATCTGATGCTGAATCAAGAGTCGGTGACACACCTATGGAGGATGTAGTTATGGGGTGGACCACGAAGTTTCAGATCATGGTTCCTAAAGCTGATGCCTTCTTCCATGACATGCTGACAAGAACTTTGGACAACTACTACTACGATTGGGAAGCTACGTTGGAGTATCCCTGTGCGGAGTATAGTCATGCATGGATGGATTCCTATTGGGAGACTAAGCTATGGGTCAAGACAAGGGATCCTACCACTAAGGAGTCTAAGGTGGAGTCGAAGTTCATCACCCGAGTGAGCCGAGCAACCGTAGAAACAAGCATGGAGGATGTCGCCTACAATGCGTTTGTTTACTACCATGGTCTACGCTCGGACAAGACATTACAGGGTGCACTCTGGCATTTTCCTTGTTTCTTACATGACAAGGGTGTCTGGACCGTGCCGCTTGCAGATGATTCATCCTTGACTTTACAAGCTACAGTGGGACTGGTTCGTAAATTGGTGCTCCATGAGGTGGATTTGAAGGATGAGTTGCTAAAGGAAAAAGAACTTAAGGAGCAAGCTTATAAGGAGATCGACCAATTAAGGGCGGAGTTAGGCCATCCCAAGATTTATGAGAGGATTAATTAGGATTAGGAAAATCCCTATGTAATAAGAACGATAGTAGTTGCGAGTCAATTTGAGTTTGGTTGTGTTGAGAGTCAGTTTGAGGTGTGAACAATTGTGTGATTTATGGATTTGTTATTATGATAATGTGTCATTTGGATCTTTGTAATGTGTGCTAGAGTTTTGTAGACATGTCTGCAAGTTTCATGGTTAAGAATATTAAGTTTGATCAAGAATATATCAGTGGGTTGTGAGGTAAACTTGGTTCTGCCCTTTGCTGATTTCTGGATCAGTCTGGGATGTTTTAGAAATAACTTAAAATCCGTTCGTGGGAAATTTAAGAAATTTTGCTGGGAATAATTAGACTTATGTACCTTTCCAACCCCACAAGAATCACCTTATTATATTTTATGAGTTAAGAGATATACCTGTTCTAAGTTGAGATCACTGCGCAGTCTGGAATTCTGGAACAGTTTCGGTTAAGTTCTGTTTTTTACTAATTTATTGACAGAATCAGGAAAAGTGTTGTGAATAAAGATTGTAGATAATTTTCTAAGCTTTCCAACCATGTAAAGATCATCTCACGTCTGTAACTCGAGATATGGCAGTTTTACTGAGCCGCTGATATTGGAATTCGTCCAGAGAAATCAGATTTTGCTTATCTGTTGAATACATCATCTTGGATAATACTGAACTTCATTATCTGTGTTTTGAAAACAGATGTCAGGCAGAGGCAGTGGCTGGGGTCGTGGAGGTGCTAACCCACCTATTACTCTAGAGGAGCTTATGAATACTCAGAATCAAATGATGCAGATGTTCATGCAACACATGCAGAACAATCCCCCTACAGGAGGACCATCACCTGTTCATGTGAGAGACAAACGTGGGGAATTTTTGAAGGGACGCCCTCCAGTGTTCTCTCATGCTGCTGATCCTTTGGAGGCAGATGACTGGGTGAGAGCAGTTGAGAAACAGTTGAACATCGCTCAGTGTAATGATATGGAAAAGGTGTTATTTGCATCTGGTCAGTTACAGGGGACAGCTCAGACTTGGTGGGAGTCATATCAAGCTGCACGTCCTAACAATGCTCCTCCTATCACTTGGAATGAGTTTGTTAGAGATTTTCGAGCTCGTCATATTCCTGAGGGTATAATTGAGTTGAAGCAGGAAGAATTCAGAAATCTCAGGATGGGACAGATGAGCGTTAGTGAGTATCATGACAGGTTCACGCAGTTGGCTCGTTATGCTCCTAATGAAGTAAGGGAAGATGCAGATAGGCAGCGTCTTTTCCTAAAAGGGATTTATTATGATCTTTGTTTGCAATTGAAGGGTAATAATTATGCCAGTTTCTAGGAACTTGTGAATAAAGCTATCGTGCTGGATAATGAACGTCGAGAGATGGATAGGAAAAGAAAGATGAAAGGACAAGGTGTTGAAACAATAACCGCCAGCGTACTAATCCTCAGCATGGCTTTCATCAGAAGTTCCAAGGACCAGTTAGCTAGTGGAATCGCAATCCAAATCAGAAATGGTCTCAGAATTGGCAGAACAGTCAGTCTCAATAACGTCCTTCCTACCAGCAGCGTCAACAGTATCAGCAGAATGGACAACAGACTTCTCGCACTGGAAATTCCAATGCTACTCCAATGAAGAACAGTGCTCCCAACACACCTACTAGATGCTACGTCTGTGGTAAAGAGGGACATATGTCTTATCATTGTCCTAAGAAGTAGAACCAGCAGACTCCTTAGAGCCAGAAAAGCAACCAGAGGCAATCCGGTACTGGAAGGGTGAATCATGTGTCTTTAGATACTGCTCATGAGGCACCTAAAGTTATGATCGGTACGTTCAATGTACATTCTACTCCTGCAACCGTTCTTTTTTACTCTAGAGCTTCTCATACATTCATTTCCCACACTTTTGTTAAAATGCATAGTATACCCATGCTTGCCATGAAAGAACCCCTCTTAGTAAACTCACCTGGAGGTACCATGCAAACCAATAATCGTTGTCTTCCAGTTAGTATGCTTTTAAGGGGGGTAGAGTTTAAAATAACTCCTATAGTGTTGAGGACATCGGGTATTGATGTGATCTTGGGTATGGATTGGATGAAACACAATCAGACAGTGATTCAGTACCAGCAGAAGGTAGTAGTTGTGAATGCACCTAATGGGGATAAGATCAATATGGATGTAGCAGTGCAGAAGCAGCCAACCGCCTTGGTGAATCAGCTTGATGAGGATGCTATTAAAGATAATTCAGTTATTGATGAATTTCCAGATGTCTTTCCAGATGATTTGCTAGGTATGCCACCTGACCGAGACATTGAATTTCTTATTGAATTATTACCTGGAACTGCACCCATAGCCAAACGACCATATAGAATGGGAGTAGATGAATTAGAAGAACTTAAGAAACAAATTAAAGAACTACAAGATAAAGGTTTTATTCGTCCTAGTTCTTCACCGTGGGGTGCACCAGTTATTTTTGTTGATAAGAAAGATGGTGTTCAGAGAATGTGTGTTGATTATCGGTCACTGAATGAAGTAACTATCAAGAACAAGTATCCTTTGCCCAGAATTGATGATTTGTTTGATCAGCTGAGAGGAGCTTGTGTGTTCTCTAAAATTGATTTGCGTTCTGGTTATCATCAATTGAAGATTCGTGCTTCTGATATTCCAAAGACAGCTTTTACTACGAGGTATGGGTTGTATGAGTATATTGTTATGTCATTTGGTTTGACCAATGCACCTGCCTACTTTATGTATATGATGAATAAGGTGTTCATGGAATATCTGAATAAATTTGTGGTGGTATGATATACTGGTATTTTCCAAGACGGAGAAAGAGCATGCAGAACATTTGAGGTTGGTGTTGCAGAAACTTAGAGAGCATAAACTGTATGCTAAGCGAAGTAAATGTGAGTTTTGGTTGAATGAAGTCTCTTTTCTTGGTCATATTGTTTCTAATGGAGGAATATCAGTGGATCTAGGCAAAGTAAAGGATGTATTGAATTGGAAACCACCTACTGATGTTAGCGAGATTCGTAGTTTCTTGGGTTTAGCTGGATATTACAGGCGGTTCATTGAAGGGTTTTCTAAACTTGCTAAACCTATGACATCTCTGTTAGAGAAGAATGCCAAGTTTGTGTGGTCTGATAAATGTCAAGCTAGTTTTGAAGAATTGAAGAAGAGGTTGACTACAGCGCCTATTTTGGTATTGCCAGATTTGAGTAAGAAGTTTTTTATTTATTGTGATGCTTCTCATCAAGGTTTGGGATGTGTTCTTATGCAAGAAGGCAGAGTTGTTGCTTATGCATCTAGACAGTTGAGAAAGCATGAGTTGAATTATCCTACGCATGATTTGGAGTTAGCAGCTGTAGTTCATGCTTTGAAGATTTGGAGACACTATTTAATTGGGCATAAGAGTGATATATACACCGATCATAAGAGTTTGAAGTATATTTTCACTCAGTCTGATCTGAACTTGAGGCAACGTAGATGGTTAGAATTGATCAAGGACTATGATATAGAGATACACTATCATCCTGGTAAGGCCAATATAGTAGCTGATGCTCTTAGCCGGAAAAGTTATGCCAACGAGATACGAACGTTGTCCATGACTAGTGAGTTATGTGCTGAATTTGAATATTTGAATTTGGGAATTGTTACTAATACAATGGAATTAGTGATAGAACCTACCTTAGAGCAAGAAATATACAAGGGTCAGTTGAAGGATGAGAAACTGAAGAAGATAGTGGAAGATATAGTGATTGGTAAGTCACTAGGGTTTCGAATGGATGATATTGAGATTTTGTGGTTTGGAAAGAGGCTGTGTGTACCTGAGGATCAAGCTGTTAGACAGGCAATTCTTCGTGAAGCTCATGAGTCAGCTTATTCTATTCATCCTGGTAGTACTAAGATGTATTTGGATCTCAAACAGAAATATTGGTGGGTTGGACTAAAACGAGATGTTGCTGAGTATGTGGCATTGTGTGACACTTGTCAGAGGGTGAAAGCTGAGCATCAGAGACCTGCTGGATTGTTGCAACCAATGAAGATTCCTGAATGGAAGTGGGAGGAGGTTGGTATGGACTTTATAGTAGGATTACCTCGTACTCAGAGAGGTTATGATTCTATTTGGGTGATAGTAGATAGGTTGACTAAAGTTGCTCATTTTATACTGGTTAAAACTAAGTACACTTCGGAACAGTTAGCTATATTATATATGGAGAAGATAGTGTTTACATGGAGTACCAAAGAAAATTGTATCTGATCGAGGTTCGCAATTTACATCATATTTTTGGAAAGCTGTACATGAATCTTTGGGAACAAAGCTAAATTTTAGTACGGCATATCATCCACAGACAAATGGGCAGACTGAAAGAACCAACTAGATATTAGAAGATATGTTGAGAGCTTGTGCATTGCAGTATGGAACTAGTTGGGATAAGAGTTTGCCTTATGCAGAATTCTCTTACAATAACAGTTATCAACAAAGTCTTAAGATGGCACCGTTTGAGGCTTTGTATGGACGTAAGTGTAGAACTCCATTGTTTTGGGATCAGACAGGTGAGTCTCAGGTATTTGGTACAGATGTTCTTAGAAACACAGAAGATCAAGTGCAGGTGATTCGTGAGAATTTGAGAGTGGCACAGTCTCGTCAGAAGAGTTATGCTGACAATAGGAGAAGAGATTTAGTTTTTGAAGTAGGTGATTATGTTTATTTAAAGGTGTCATCAATGAGAAGTGTGAAGAGGTTTAACATGAAAGGCAAGTTAGCACCAAGGTATGTTGGGCCATTTAAAGTTATTGCTAGATGAGGAGAAGTTGCTTATCAATTAGAGTTGCCTGAGAATTTGTCTGGGGTACATGATGTGTTTCATGTTTCACAACTTAAGAAGTGTTTGCGTGTGCCTGAGGAGCAGATACCTTTAGATGAATTGACTGTTAAAGAGGATCTTACCTATGAAGAGTTTCCGATCAAGGTTTTAGAAACTGCTGAGAGAGTTACCCGAAGTCAGATTATTAAGATGTGCAAGGTTCAGTGGAATCGATATTCAGAGGCAGAGGCAACATGGGAAAGAGAGGATGAATTGAGAAAAACATATCCGCAGTTATTTGAGTAAGCAGTCCAATCTCGAGGACGAGATTCTTTTAAGGGGGTAGAATTTGTAACATCCAAAATTTTCAAACAATTAGAATTAGTGGGTTAAAATAATTTAGATAACAATTAATGGGGAATTAGGATTTAAAATTTTTAGAAAGAATATTTGGTGATGCATTCATGCTGTTGCATTTATTTTATTTTATGGTGTGGAATTTATTTTATTTGATTTGGTTTAGAAATTCTATTTGAAAAAGGTTTTGGAAAACAAACAAATAAAGAAAAGAAAGAAAAAAAGAAAACAACTCACCTTCTTACCTGTTTGGCCTGGAGTCCCGCTCGGCCTGCTCTCCCGCGCCTGCGCTGGTGGGCTACGCCCGCGTCGGTGGGCCACTGCCGCGCTCTCCTCCGCGTCGGTGGGCCGGCCCATGAAGCCGAGAGTGCGCGCCTTCCTCTCTTGGTCTCGCTGACGAGTGGGGTCGGCTTGTCAGCCGGGTCTTCTACCTCCGGCCGTAACTGGGTGGGACTCGAAGATCGGTTCCCAACCGAACCGATCTCCAATCTTCGATTTCCTAACCAAAATAGATGAAGTGACCCTATAAAAGAGTAGTCGGGTATCTCCTCTTTCCGTTTTTCATCTAAAACGCTAGTCCAACCACGTGAAATCAAGCTCTAGGGATTGGGGGAAGTTGGGGGTTGCGGTTGCTCGTAGGGGGGCTTTCGGGTGGATTGGAGGTCGATTTCTTCGCGTTGGTGAGTCCGCACTCGTCTCCTCTACCTTCTCATGCTTTTATTTTGGTTGGAGAGGCTTCAAAGCGAGCTTTTAAAGCTCACCTTCGAATCGGCAATGGCGCCGCCGCTCTCCTCTCATCGCGGGTCTCGCTCAATCCACCGTAGCAAGTTTTTATCGCATAGATGAATTCGCGTTAAGTTTCTCTTCCGTTTGGAACAAGTCCCGGGTCGATTAGTGGTGTAGTTAGGGAGAACCGCCGTCTCCGGCGAGGTAGGGAACGCCGGCCATGGAGGCCGCCGGCCGGCGTTGAGGGAGATGGCCGGTCTTTTCTATCTCTTCCGCCCGGATTGAATAGGAGCCGTTCATCTTGTGATCTACGGCTCAAAATAGAAGATACCCTTTCGGAGGAAAACTTCATAAAGAGTCCCTGTACTTTTACGAATTAGAACCCGCCGTCCCTTGGCGTAAACCCCGAAAGGTGTTTTCGTGTTTTGAAAGCGTATTCTCTCGCGGTAAATCAAAAATACGTTTTCGGATATTTACAGTTTTGCCACTAAAATTGTTTTGGTCATAAAATCTTCGTTTTAACTCTGATTTGATCCGTTCAGGTTGCGTTAGGTTCATATTTGTGAGCTCTACATGTTAGTATAGTTGTACAGTCAGTTTGGATAATTTGATTTTCGAGTTTATATTTAAGTAATTATTTATCTATAGGAAATCTTAGAAAATTCATAATTTTCATGTTTTAACTCCGAATTTGGTGATCTTTACGTCTGTGTGATCGTAGGAACGTGTAGAAGAGTTTTATAAACTTTTATTACTGTTTGTTACTGTTGGTGTACTGTTCTAATTATATTTCTTTGTTTGCTTCGTGTATGTTTGCTTGGATGCATGTATATTGTTGATTGATGATCGAGTATAGAAGGTGAGCAGTTTCTGGACGATCTGGAGTATTACTTTGAGCCAGATCAGCAGTATCATCCGGAGAGCTTTGATCAAGGCAAGTATAACATGGGACTATCCTTGTTACCTATTCACAATAATAAAATTCATATGCATGTGTCCACTTTGATAACCCTAGAGACTATAACATAGTGATTGTTATCCTGATTCCATGACAACCTTGGGGTATGCATTGGGTAGCTGTTGCTAGTGCTTAACTATGAACAGTGATCTTGTAATTTGGTTAATGAAATAAACAACCAACTCTTAAGATGATTTAAATCCTGTTAAAAGGGTGCTAGAGCACTATGTTGTTTTATGATGCTCTAGTTACTCTCCATAAGGACTTATCTTTATGTGATCATCCGGGACATACAGTACAGCTGTGAGGGCTATATGGCTCTGGCTTTAGTTACTCAAGAGACCTTTTCTAGCTTGTTAGTGGTTACCTTAAATGGCGTAAGAACGGCTTGCCACGTTGGGTGTAGGGCGAGCCCCTGTCCTTAGTGTGTATAGGCTGCGAGTTGTGTGCCACTGGGAAGGGGGTTCTACATCTGCCTGCCAAGTGAATCTAATGGCCCTAACTTGTTAGACGAACTTTTGAGTGGCTTTATATGGTTCTCTGGTGTTTGGGTTTGATCTCCCCACACATTTGGAAATCATGACTCATAGTGAAAGTGTACACCTCTGCGCAGAGTTAAAAACTGGTATACTAGCCGTGCCCACGGATACGGGCGGCCTTGGAACATCTACAGATAGATGATCATAATTGTTATATTATGCTTAATTATTGTTGTTATTATTATGTTCATGTTAATATTATTCATTACCTTTATTACAATTGATCATTGATTCATTAATGGGAAGTGGATTACCTTGATGCTACTCAATTGCTAATTATATGATAAATAAAAGCTAAACGCAGTCAAACAGTGATAAGCCTTTTGTGCCTCATGAACCCTGTGTTGTACTTGTTGAGTTCGACATGGACTCACCCTTGCTATTTCCACCATAACAGATGAAGATTATGAGGAAGATTATCGTAATGAGTACTAGTCTTGGTGTCAACCAGTGAACCATGTCACTGTGTTTGGAGTTTCTGCTGGAGATCTACTATTAGTCATTTTTATTTATTGTTCAAGACTATGTGTTAAATATTTATTCGCTATGTAATAAGCACTGTGATGATACTATGTAATTTGTCTACTTGTGTGTGCGATCATATCCTGGGACGCACATGAGTCTTTTATGCATCCTTTTTTTGTCCTTAAAAATGGGTGTGACATCTTTTATCATTGGAACTTCTCCTATGTGTGTCATTGCTCATATCATATATTTCACTTACCCCATTCTAGTTTAGTTGGTATATTAGTTAGTGGATTTATCATGGTTAGCTATAGTATTCTTTAACCATTGCTTCCCTAAGGATAAATATGATACCCTAAAATACTCCTGAGTGAAATGCTACAATGGTATTTTGTACGCTTATGGAATATTCAACATGAGCATAAGAAATACCAACAACAACATTTACTTTATGCAAAAAAATGCTATTTATGTGTCTCAAGTTTATTCCTTGCAAAATCCAAATGCATAATAAGTTGTTCATATATCGGGTAAGTCCTGTGGAGTACACTTCAGTACTCATGGTGCATTCATTAAGTTGTTTTGGAGGTACCTATAGGACAATAGCGGCCATATCACCCCGTCGACACTGACAAATAAAGTGGGTGAATGGCAGGAGCTGTTCAAGCTGTGGTGACGATGCCCATGGACGACAAGGCGACCACCCGTTTAGTGAGAGTGTAATTCATAGCCTAGATATGTTATGGTAAGATAGTCAGCTGGTTCTAGTACACTCAGTTTGATCATGTCATCATTTATGTTGTAACAATTAATTTATTAATTCAACAAGACTTGTAATATATGTTTTCCGCTGATTTATGTAATCATTTGTTGAGATGGAATCTTGATTTGTGATGGATATTGTGGTATGATAGCAACTAGGATCCTAGCGTAGTGCAAATATGGATGGCAACTCCTGGGGATCAACGAGGTTGATTTGTTTAAATTGGGTTGGTCAAGTGGATGATACTTGATTTAGGAAAATTAACGCGACGAACCCCCACAACAGGTATCAGAGCTCACTCTAGATATGTCCTCTCTCTCTATATATATGTATAGGATTATTCACCAAAGTTGATCTATCTGCGGTCTCGTCTGCACGAGGAGTTTTCAACTGAATTGTCTCTCATGAATGACGGACTTAACGTTGATCTATCATACGATGATGACGGACTTAACGTTCTCGATGGTGACGGGTGGATCCAGCTCGTCCTCCCTCTCAATCCTCAGCAGCACGTCGAGAAAGTCCTCGTCGTCTACGGCGCCACCTCTGCTGTTTTGGTCTGGATGATGGAGTCGATGAATGCCATCATGTCCTGAAGCTCGTGCTTCATGAGCCATGGCGTCGGGCTGACGAGCAGCTCCAAGCACGAGGACAGCAAGAGGTCCAGCAGGCTCTGCGCGGGCACGTTCCTGAGCCGACGCTCCAATTGGCGTAACAACGTGTGTCCCTGTCCCTTGCTGCAGATGACGGCGCGCTGCCGCTCACGGATGCGTCAGGCACGTACGCTGACACCATGTTGCTCAGATTCATCACCTGCTACTTCCCCGTCGCAAGGCCGCCGCCGCAACCACCACCACGGAGTACAGTAGCCGGCAGGCCTCCTCTTCGCGCATGGCCCTGAACGAGGGGACGCGGCGCACTGAGCAGCTCCATGGTGAAGCTTGCGGAGCTGCCTCCACCCGTCACCGTAGGGCGCGAACATGAGGCTGCCGTTGCCGAGCAGGGCCCTGCCCGTGGGGCTAGCGGCAGTGCCTAGGGCGTAGCGACAGCGGCGGCGATGTATCTGGAGTTCGGGGCGGCAGCGTAGGATGCCCGACTCAAAGGCATGTCCTGGAGGTTAAAAAAAAACCCCGACGTGAGAGGCTTCTGCCTAGCCTGGGAGAGGGCACATCCTCAATAACACTACCGGATTCGCATTTGGTAAAAATAGTGTTGGCAAAGCCGTCTTTGCCGAGTGCTTTTTATCGGTGCCGAGTGTCCGACACTCGACAAAGTTTGAAACGAAAAAAAACCGAAAAAAAGTCGCAAGTCGCGGCATTTTTCACGCAATATTCGTGCGCTACGCGGCGGTGGGATTCAAACCCGCGACCTCTCCCTCGCGCGTAAGCTCCTCTACCACTACATCACATTGTCACTTGTGTCTGGATTCCATTTTTGTTTCCCACATATTATACAAAATCGAGTGTAAATTGCTTGTTTGAGGACCTAAATGAATTCAAATCAAAAAGTTGTCAATAACAAAGTTTCATAATTTTTCGAGATCTACAACTTTTATTTAGGAACCATCCAAAGTCATTTACAAAATTTGAATTTTAAATTTGAAAAATTCAAACGTAGTTTTGCATGACAAGATGATTTCAAATTAAAAAGTTGTCAACTACAAAGTTTCATAACTTTTCGAGATCTATAATTTTCATTTTGGGTTTTTTTCCATCCAAGGTCGTTTGAAAAATTCGAATTTTAAAATTTTGAAATTCAAACGTAACTTTGCATGACAAGATGAACTCAAATGAAAAAGTTGTCAACTACAAAGTTTCATAACTTTTCGAGATCTACATTTTTCATTTTGGTTGTTTGATCATTTGTTCATCCGACATGGTGGTTCTAACATTATTTATGAAACTTATGAGAGAGATGTAGATTTTGTGAACGTTACTATCGCTTTGTCGAATAAAGAAATGACCAAAATAAAATTTGTAGATCTTAAGAAGTTATACAAATTTGTAGTAGAAAACTTTTTCATTTGAATTAATTTACTGCTTCAAAATATGTTTTGAAATTTGTCTTCGCCGAGTGAAAAAATACACTCACAAAGATCTTGTTTGCCTAGTGTAAAAGAAAAACACTCGGCAAAGAATTCTTTGCCGAGTGCTTTTTATTTGGCATCTTTGCCGAGTGCCCGAAAAAAACACTCGACAAACCACTTAGACACTCAGTATAGAGCCGATTTCCGGTAGTGTAAATTACATTTTATAAATAATCTTCCTTAATTAAGTAGCTAAAAATAGAAAAAAACAAAAGTACTTAGAGGTACCAATGGCTTTTATAAATAAACACATAAAAGGTAAATGAAGCATGGTACATGAAATGCATTAATTAGCATCTAGAGGCTAATGAAAAGTTGTTACTCCAGTTTTATAACAGGTCTCATTTGGTGATTCTTGAGCTGGCTCTGCAGATCTTGCTTCAGTGCATCATCGTGTGAATCCTTTAGCCAAACTTCTTTGAGCTCAAGTAGATGCTCAAGGCCAGCAAACTTGTATCTGGACCCAGTGGAGCAGTCAACCTTAAGCTGCTCAAGCTTTTCCATGGCTTTGTTCCCAAAAATAACCTCTGTGCTGGAGCCGCAAGCAATCTCGAGGACCTTGACCTTTTCAAAACTCTTATCCTCAATTGCATTCTTGACGACTTTCACAATGAGCTCGCCATCTTCAAACTGCTTGACACAAATACGCAGAATACACAATTCTGGGAGCATGCCGAGGAACATCATGACACCTTCCTTTCCCTGTAAGGAGACATTTCCCGTTGATCCAGTTTCTTCTGGCTGTTTCATTAATGTGGTCATCTCCAGATCTATCTTTGTAAGCTTGGTAAGCTGCTCGCTCCATTCAGGCAACTTGTCTCCAAGCCCATGCAGTTTAAGGCTCCGCAAGCTCTCCAAACGAAGGGAAATATCATCCAAGCAACCTTCACTGTCCTTGTCAAGCCACACCGACAGGGATTCCAAATGGACAAGAACTGAGATTGCAGAGAAAAACTTCTCGCTGTTATTCTTGTTGATGCCAGACACTCCAAGCTTGCACAATTGTGTGATATTTTTGAGATCTTCCAAAATGGCCTTTGTTCCTGAAGCACTGATGTTGACAACACCAAGAGTGTGCAAAGCTGTCAGTTCCCGAATACCGGGAGGCATCTTAACACCAAGTTGTTGACGAACTCTGCAGTAATCTGACAACCCAGACAATGGAAGGTGTTGTGTTGATGGTACGTGGTCTGCTGGGGAGGTGTTGCCGGCACGGAGGTACTGCAGATTCTGTAATTTGGTGATGTTTACTGGCAAAGTTTTTATGGAGGTGTGTCTAACATCCAGGGTCTGGAGCTGCCTCAGATCACCGATTGAACTTGGGAGATCATGGATTTCGGTGCATCCTCGCAGGGAGAGGAACTTGATGCGAGGAAACCACTTCACAATCTTCTTAAGATCACTATACTTCACATCTGATGCATCTTCCAGATCAAGCACCCGAAGCAGCTTCATACTTTCAGAGATGAAGAACGATTCCCATTTTCCCGACACAGTTAGTGACCGTAGCCTGGAGAAGTCGATGTTCTTGAAAACAATTCTGTCCCTGTCCCAGTCTTTCGATATGAATAGATGGCGTCCTGTGCGCTGAGTGGTTACGGCACAAGTGCTATCCAGTTCAAATACAAGGTTCTCTTCCATTCGTTGGGAGACGATGTACTCCCGGAAAAACCCATTGACTTGGCATGAGACAATCCTTGTCCTTGTGCCATCCAACCCCAATGTGGATTGCTGCTGGATTATGCTCAGACTGAGGAGGTCGAGGAATTGTTTCTCCCCATTCTCCTCAGCAGATTCTTCATGGCTGTCTCTAGAGTATCCCTCTGCAATCCAGCGCCTGACTAGTCGCCTCCGCCGAATGAGACGGTCTGGAGAAAAAATTGACAGATAGAGGATACATGGCTTGAGAGAATCTGGGCAGTTGCGGAAGTAGAGCTGCATCCAACAAAACAGACCCTGCAGTCCGCCGAACTCTCCATTGTTCTTCAACTCTTGTATAAATTTGTTATTGATAGAGCGTGCTCGATCCATCCATCCAACTGTCATTCGGGCCATCATGCTGGCAATTTCAACTATAACTTTGGGAAGTCCACCAGCCTTTGGAACAAGGTTTTTCAGCACATCATTATCACGAGACGAGATTGTCTTCTTGGATACCTGTTGTTCAAACAATTGTAGATCAAAATCAGTCGGCATGCCAAACATAAATTAGACTTCTCTTTGATTTCTATTGATAGATAATGAAATTGTCTTATTGCTGGTGCTATGGGCTAATCTTTATTGAAAGGTTACCCAATCTGTATTTAGAAAAACAATTTACCATAACTCTACACTACGATGTTCCTGATGAAATGATAAGTTTAAATATTATATTTTCACTTGGCTGAAGAGTTAATCTGGAGTTATCATCTATTTTATCGATCAATTTAATTAAACCAAACAAAGCTATATTACCATTCCAGTTTATTGTTGCGTCATTGTAAGAATTTCCTTTAGACTTGACAAGTTACTAACTAGAGTGTGTAATGTTGTAGCCAAATTAGTTGAATGTTTAACCAGCAATGTTGTCTTCGCACACGTATGCAAAGCACACAATGCACCTTTTTGTGTGTGTGTGTGTGTGTGTGAACAACATATGTTTTTCTACTCGTTTCATTTAATTTTCATGTTTGTCCTGAATTAGATCAAACAAAATAGTTCCGTCCCCGAGATTAAATTGGAATGTAAAATCTTTCTTAAACTAGCGATGTCAGTTGTCAAGTAAGGACTGTACATCAGAACAAACATTTCCTTTCGTATGGTTGGAACTATAATTATATTACAGCTAAAATGTTCTGTGACAAGAATTGTACGTTTGGATACTCTGAACTTTAGAGCTGAGGAACATGAAAAAAAGGTCTCTCTAGGTGCATAACCAAAGGAGACAAGTTTGTACAGAAACTATAGAAAGGTGTAGTAAATGATAGAGGGAAGATTCTGATGGGAAAACACACCTTATCGAAGAGATGAAAGGCGGCTTCAGGTCCTAGACCTTTGACATTATACGTGTACGGTCCTTTAGGTCCACAGCAGTGCGTGGCGATGCTTTCTTCAGATGCAATGACGACGATGAGGTTCTTAGGATTAGATTCCGATATCAATTCGGCTTGTATCAAATCCCATTCGGCCGTGGATTGAATACCATCAATAACGATGAGGCACCGTTGGGATTTGTTCTGTAGTATCTCACGACACTCTAAAATGGGATTTCTGCTTCCCATTGTACCGTGGTCTGCAGTCGCCTTTGTTTGGAGGTCTTCAGAATCAAAACTCAAAAGTAAGCTTCGAGAGAACTCCCATATATTGAATGGATGGGATAAGTCCACCAAAGCATACTTCTTAAACACCTTAAGCTTGCTCTTAACAATTTTGTCGCAGAACATGTGTTTGATGAGAGTAGATTTTCCAACGCCAGCTATGCCCCACACTGACATAACCTGGTAAGATCTGGCAGCTATAAGTGCACGTAGACCGAGGTCCTTGGTTTCTGACTCGCGTCCAACAAGGGGATTGTCCTTCATCCACGTTTGTGCTGCCTTCTCCTTTTTACTTGAGCCGCTGGGGGTTGGATCAGCAGTTTTCTTGCCTTTATCACCGTCGCGTTGAGTCTCCTAAATGAAATTTGATACAGTGAGGGAGAGGGTACGATGCAATCATATTTTCAGGGCTAGCTAGCTGCATGTTTGGATGCTGCTACTGCATGCAGCATGAGGAAAAAGTCTGTTTCCCAGGCAAAGCGTTTGTCGTCTTGGACGACGTCTTCGCCAAAAATGAATGTCAAAATAACGATAGACTTTGTTTTTTATTATATTTGAGTGTCCTCTTTTCCATTTATAGGTATCCGTTTGATCAAATAAAAATGTAAGAATTTGTTGTGTGTGGCTACAGAGGCCAGATATTTTCTATTTTGTAAAGAAAAGCTTGTCCCGTAGTACAAAATAACATAAGTATAAAATATAATAAAATAAAATACAACATCAATTCTGAAAACAAACATTCACACATTATCAAAAAGAAAAAAAATAGTGACCGGATCAACAGTTTTCTTGCCTTTATTTTTTTGAAGCAAGTTTTCTTGCCTTTATTATATATCTCCGATCCATTACGTGGCAACATAAAAACCAATTCAAAAAACATATTTTGGTTATTAAAAAACTTTTGAAACTTGACACATCTACAGTACATACCAATATGTGTACTCACACAAATGTTGAGATGCAAATCAAACTAGAAAAAAATCATACGAAAATGATGAGAGGCCCTGACCCGCGGTGCCCTAGCCCGACGCCCCGACCTGACAGACCTCACCCCACCACCCCGGAGCCGGCACCCCCGGGTCCTCCTCCCCTCCCTCTCCACCGCCCCTCCCCCCTCCCCTCCCACGAGGACAACCCGTGCCTTCGCCTGCGGAACCATGACCCGCTCGCGCCGCCGCGGCTGCCACCGAGGGCAGCCCCGCCAGAGCCAGCACTGGGGCCCCTCCGTGGGCTCCCTCACCGCCCGTGCAGCCGTCGACGCCGGGAGACGCCACGGTGGCCGTCTCCGAGCCCACCCCTACCGGATTTGGCGCAGGGGGGCTTCTCCGCGGCCCCCCCTCACCGCCAGTGCCACCGCTGCCGCCGAGAGCCGCCATCGAGCCTGCCCGGCCGAATCCGGCGCTGGGGCTCCTCCGCGGGCTCCCTCGCCGCCCATGCCACTGCCGATGCCAGACGCAGCTGCCCCGGTCACCAGCTCACTCTCTCAGGCCGCAGCACCCTTCTCTGCCGGCGACGGGGATCCTGACGCGCGGCAGCCACCGCCGACACCTCAGCCCACGACCTCGCCGGCGGTCGCTAAGGCGCCCCTGGAGGCCTTCTCTCTGCCTGGATCAGTGGACGTCCCGGTGATGGCAGCCTCAGCGCCCAGCTCGCCGCAACGGCCTCCCCCGTCACCGGAGTTGGGGATCGACATCTTCCTTGTCCGTCCTTCCGCCCCTAGTTCGTCGTTGTCGTCTTCGCTCTTCCCCCATGCCACCCCCTTCCACCCAGGGGGCGGGTGGACTCGATGGGGTGCTCCAAGGCTCATCGGTGGGTGGAGGAGGACCTTGAAGCCTCCGATGTGGACTCGTCGCCAGCTATGTCCCCAACCCCGCACCTCGACACAGTTCTGTCGGAGCCGTGGCTATGGGCGTCGCCATCACCAGAGTGTACCCAAATGCGCCCCACCATCACCGTGGGCACGCATGACGGGGCCGCCGACGGATCTCGAGCCGGGGGTGGGAAAAGCACCCCAACCATCGGTGGCCATGCCCCCGGCTCATTCACGGGCTTCCTATCCAAGGTCGAGATAGCGGCAGCGGGACCGATCAGGGTGCTCTCGTTTGTGCGCAGCGTCGGCCGGTCCATCGGAGGCCAGGACCACAGCTTGCTTCCGGTGTCCGGCACCGTTTCTCCGCTCTAACGCTGGCAACTGGTGCGAGGTCCTTTCACGAGGGCTGTCTGGTGGCCGAGAGGAGGCTCCACCACCGCCGCATCCAGTGCCATGTTTCCCACTAGAGCTCTACAGTACAGGAAATGGCTCAACTGCCTCTCCACCTCATACAGGGTGGCGATCTGCAGGCTGCCCTAGCGCTGCCTGCGTTGCAGGGGCTTCCGCCACCGCGCGCGTGGTTGCAAGCGACTGTGGAGGTCGAGTTCGGCGAGGAACGGCGTACCGGGTGACTTGGACAAACTCTGTCGACGTCCCCATCACCACGACAAGCCACGCACTCAGGCCGGTACACCAGGCTTGAGCATAGACGGAGGTGCGCCGGGCACGGACGAAGCCGTGCCGGGCACCACTGGGCGCCACAGCGAAGGACACCGACGTCGACGCTGCCGTAGACGTCGAGTGCGGCCAAGGGATAACGGCAATGCTGTGGTGTTGGACACCACTGTCGCCGCCGACGGTGCTACCCAGGAAGGTCACCGTGAGCCCATAAGTGAGGTATGGGACCTTGCCGAGCTCGATTAGTTGCTCACACACCACTCGGACACCATGCACACCACACGCGAGGTCTCAGAGGACCCAATGATGGAGGAGATTGCAGCTTCGCTCGCGGCCTATTAGACGACGGCCGGTGACCGCCTCGGTGTCCCAGCTTAGTTGGCAATGCCACTACCACCTAAGCATGATCATGCTCAGGTCACGCCACCTCGGGTGACGCAAACCACCACCTCAAAAGCTGTCGTGCCTATGGAGGACGAGGTGGGTGGCCCGCCTGGCTTCGGTCCGGCCGAGACCATGGCGGATGCAGATATGTTCCGTACGCCGTCTCGCGAGGACCACATGGTCGATGTCAGCGACAGCTCTGCCGCACGCCGCCTCAAGAGCTTCACCAGGCGTGTGCTAAGGAAGGTAGACTCTCTACTTATTCGTGAGCCTCCCAAGCAGCCTCCTAAGCCAGTGCTGCCGTGGCAGAGCAGGCAGTTGACGGCTCAGAGCCTCTCTCGAGTACCTGCTTCTAAGCGAGGTGAGCTGCTGATCATGTAGCGTTATCGGATACACCAAGGGACCATCAGCGCATTAGCATCAAAGCTGAGGCCTTTGACAAGATCTTCGACGACAACCTGATTGCGTCCAATGTCGAAATACTAGATGCGCTCTTCCCGGACGGTGGAAAGGGCCCGTCTAGGCAGCCACAAAGGCATAAGGCCACCTCCTAGGTCACACCGCTACGTCAGTTTTGGTTGTTTTCCATTTATGTAATATCGAAACTATAGGTCTTTTGTTAGGATGGTCCAGCTACAGCTGTTTTAGGTCGACCTCCCTCGGCACTCGATAGAAGTGCATTGTATGTTTGTTTAAACTTTTCTATTTAATACAATGATACGCAAGTCTTTTGCGTATTTGCGAAAAATACGAAAATGATAAATATGAGGTTCATGTGGACTAAAAGATGACACCTAGGAATTTTGTCTTTTAATACACATGAACCTAAAATTTCAACTTTTGCATGTAAGTAGATATTAGCATGCACTAAGGATGTGCCAAGTTTCAAAATTTTTTGAACGACCAAAATACTTTTTTAAAATTAGTTTCCACCACATATTTTACCCCTATATAAATAAGTTTTGATACAGTGATAAGTCTACTTTTCAGACTGAACTATTTCTACAGAACTAAATAACACAGCATAAACTTCGAAAACAAACATTACTGGTAATTACTGGGCTAACTGGGCTGTCGTGCGTTTAAGTGGCAACCAAAATTAAGGATATTACGATGGCAGCAAGTTCAGGAGCGTAACTGATAAGATTCTAGGAGGCATACCATTCTGTAGAAGGCATAGACAGAGTGCTGAGCTGAGAGCTGGTTGAGATGCAGTACGCGGTACGGATCTCCCACGGACAAGCTTGCGACCTCGAAGTTCAGCGTGGAGACGATAATACAGCTGCCCTTCTCCCCTTTTTTGGGGAAAAACATGGAGATAGCAATCCATTCTTCCATACTGGTCAGGTCTTCCAAGACGACAAGGAACCTTTCCTTGTTGACGTACTGCGCGAGCTCGGTGTGGAGCTCGCCTTGCTTAGCCTTCATCTTCTTCAGGACATCTAGAGCTATTATTCCTCCTTGTTCTTTGCACGTGTTGGTAAAGAACTGGGCCACCAGGGACCGGACGAACTCGTGTGGATTGAAAGGGCGCCTGAGCTTAATCCAGGCACGGCAGGGGAAGCTCTCGATGGTTTCTTTGTCGATGTAAGCATTCCAGACGACGGATGTCATCCCAAGATCGCCACCACTAGATCCCCACACCGCGATGACTCGAAGGTCACCGCCACCGCTTTCTTTCTTGGAGACCAGATGGGTGAGGTTCCCCTTTTTGGTACCCGCAGCAATGAGAAGCCTGTCGAACGCAGTCGCGCCGCCACTGACGGCGTCGCGGGACGCCGGCTGATGCTCCGGCGCAGCGGGCTTGGAGCTGGAGTCGTTGATGAGGCTGTAGCGCGCGTTCCTCGTGCTCACGTCCTCCACCCTGGCCTTGAGCCGCTCCAACTCGGCTACCGCCTCGTCAAGCCGAAGTGGTGGCAAGCAGGGCAAGATCCAGCGACCAGGCTGGAGCAATCTGAGACACCAGCGATTCCGCTTGTCCAGGTGGACAACGAACTCGATGCAGTCCTCCACGTCGTAGGCCAGGTCGCGGATCTGGCGCACCAGTGTCATCACCACGACGTTCTTTAGGCGCTCGCCGTCGGCTGCCTTGAGGAAGGCCTGCATCATCTGGAACTCACTGGTGATGAACACCAGATTGCGCTGCGCGCTCTGCCGCAGCTTCGCCTCCTCCTCGATCGCAGCCTGGGCCTTGGTCAGCGCCCCATCCACCACCGACTTGGCCATGCCAACAACAAGGTCCGCCATGGCCCCCTCCTCTCACTACCTCCTAAGGCTTCGTGTTTCTTGTCCGCCGTTAGTGATTTGGGGTGGCCTACTAGCTACCGGAGTTGTGCGTCCGCTGAGGATATGCATACGGCATGCTTAAAGATGATATTGATGAGGTAAAGTGCGATGCAGCAAATTGCACAATTTTTAATTGAAGCTAACTGTTTTCTAATTCATTACAAAGTTGCAACTTGACACGAGTTCTCATGCAGATCCCGGTAATTACAAATTACATCTTTGTTGTATCTCTATATAAGCTTGTCATAAGGTTTCTTCCTCTAGTTGCAGTCCAAGCAGGGGTCAAAATTTCGGTGAAATTACGCCAAAATTTGACGAATTTTGGTAATTTCGGTGGTGGCCGCAAGAAAAATCTAAAATTTTGTAGTACGCTAATACATTTACTATATAACTCTAGACGTATATTTTCTATTATTTATATTGCATATTCTTCTATTCAATAGATGTGTAGTCATCAATCATACTAATATTTGTTTAGATCTATTTTTTTAGAAAAAGCATACTTCATGCGCTAGTCACTAAAAAAACTCGACGAAATTTCGGCCGAGTTTCACAAAATTCGGTAATTTCGGTGGTGGCTAAAATTTTTGCGATACCGAAATTAAAAGCCTTGGTCCTTTTAATTGCATGAGGTTCTCTAAACTTGCACTATTTTACCATCCAGTCCACGCCTCCCCTCCCCCCGCACCGAGCCTTCCTCGCCTGCCCCGGTGCAACCCTACACCGCTATCGCCCTGTCTCACCTATTATGTGCTGCATCACTGGTGTGTGCGGCACCGACGCTGCCTCACCATGCTCTGTACTCGCCCTGCCACGCCACAGCAACACATCACACATCTCGCCCTGCCTCTTGTGATTTCACTAGAGAGAGAGTATCATAGTGTCAATTTGTGTCATGTTATAATAAGAATATTCGTCCAAGTCGAACCTTTATTGGGTTCACCACTATTTCAGCAGTCCTAATTAAGCGTGCACAAGCCCACGTCGATTCTTTTTCTTTTTCTTTTTCTAACAGCAAGTCCATGGTCCATACTAGATGCAAATCAAATGCCACCATGGGGACTGAGCTTGCAAGTCAAGAGCCAAGGGTCAGCTCTTCTTTCATTTGCCCTAGTCCACTAAAAGACTCGTGCAAATACCCACCTTTTTTTATTCACAAATACCCACCTTTGCTGCGGGTGAATCGTGCAATATAATCAAGTTTTATACCTTGAGATCGGCGCTTCAACAAGTGGGCTCCATAGATGCATGTTATCTCAGCTGGCCAAGTGTGTATCTCTTTCGATATAATCTAGTTTTATACCTTGAGATCTGCCCTTCAACAAGTGGGCTCGATGGATACATGCATGTTATCTTAGCTGGCCAAATGTATCTCTTTAGACGTATAATCTAGTACCTTGAGATCTGCACTTCAACAAGTGGGCTCGATGGATGCATGTTATCTCAGCTGGCCTACTACCGGAGTTGTGCATTCACTGAGGATATGCATACGGCATCCTTAATGACGATATTGATGAGGTGCAATGCAGCAAATTGCACAGTTTTTAATTGAAGTTAACTGCTTTCATATTCATTGTAAACTTTAAACTTGACACGAGTGTTGATGCGGGACCCATAGGGTCCCCCAACGATGTAACTACAAGTCGTGGGCAGCAACCGCCACACCGAATCCGAGTAGAACAGGCCAGACTAGCCGGATTCTTATGGAAAGTAACTTCTGAAACTAGTTCAGGGCACCTTCTTTGGATCCGACTAGGATTGTAACCGCACCATAGCCACCTTTACCGATATAAAGAGAGGTTGTGGGCACCCCTGCAAACAGAGACAAGATAACACAATCAATCCAATGCAAAGACTAATGCCGACTAGACGTAAGGTTATTACTCGATCACGATCGAAGGCCCGAACTAGTATAAATCGACTGTCTCTGCATTCACCGTCAAATTCTAGCACGCGCCGAAGCCCGAACAACTGTCCCGGGTACCCCCGTGGCAGGCTATCGGTGATCAAACACCGACAGCTGGCGCGCCAGGTAGGGGCTTTCGACGCAATCGCGATCAAGAGCTCTACGGATTTCCACAACATGATCTTCCCAGTGGGATCAATCTTCATCTTCGGATCATGGGTTTGTGAGGCGGACGACAAGGGCAACCTCCAAGGATGTCTCGTCGAAGCTCTAGAAGCCCGCAAGGGACTCACTCTTCCGACAAAGCCTACAGAAGATCTCGCCAAAAGGCTTGCGGCGTCCGAATCGACTCGGACCCCGACAAAACCAGTCTTGACTTGACATCCAGATTGGATTCCCCCCCGAAGTCCTATCTGGGTTCTTTTAAAGACAAGCCGAGTCCTTTTTCGATTGGACTTTGGAACACGACATCAACTCTACAAGAAATCAACTCGAATTTATTTCAGGTTTCTTCTAAAAAGTTGAGTCGCCTCCCAACCGGACTTGACAACATGGCAAGGACATATCAAGACTTACTGCGAAATACGACTGGTCGAGCACGGAGGCTATGACTTACTAGGGCACAGGAAGGTCTTGTATTAACTGTAACATCTAAAGATTGCCTAGTCCACTGGCCGGGTACTTGTCCCCAGAACAGCAATGCCTGACTAGTTGAAGAAGCTATCACTCTACCCTACCAAAAAGGTAATGCGCTCCGTGATGTCAACACTCCAACTGAAGTCGTCAGCAACTACAGCAAAGCAAGCCTGGTGCCAGGCCAAGAAGCCTTCATGATTCGATGGCCACTACCGATACCGCCTACTGCACCCGATGTTAGATCTTCAGATGAATCAGAATCAAATATATTGCCCAACGCTCCTGAGTACGATGGCGAATTTGAGGGCCAGAGATGAGCTGGAGAAAGAAGGAACAAACTAAAAGAAGGCCGCAGACGTTGTGCCAGGCAATGAAAAGAAGCACAAGACACATACAAGATAGAGCTGGCCGAGTACTATAAGAGAAAATCAGAGAAAGAAGCCAAAGAAAGGCGCACGACCAGAGTGCACGGAGCTCCTTATGACAAGATACGGGAAGCACTAGAAGAACTCGAAGCAATCTCGCATCCCAACGAGGAGCAAGAACAACTCCGAGAAGTTCTCCGAACAACAGCCCTAAGGGCACATAATGGAAGAACTCATTCCAGGCTTCCCGTTAGGGCAGCATCACATGAACCAGACGTGCAAAGTCAAAGGAGGTCTGCCTTCGAAAGACTAGGACCGAACGGGAGCCAGAATCAAGAGAGAAGAAGAAACCGCGCCCAATCGAGCATCCGAGAGAAGAGAGAAGCAGAGCATCTTGCCACTCATCCCCACGATTTATTCCTAGGCTAAATGACAGCTGGTAGGAATAGGGAGCTGAGTCAGAACACAGAGAAGTCGGAATGCACGATAGGTTTCCTTGTTTTTCAAGACGACTTGCTTCGGTAAGGCTGCCTCACAAGTTCAAGCCGTCAAACCACTCCAAATATGACGGGAAGACCGAACCAAAGCAGTGGCTCCAAATCTACTCACAATCAATCGAACTAGCCGGCGGAGATGACGATATCAAGGCATTATTCTTTCCCATGGCCCTAGAAAATATGCCCCTCCAATGGTTCGATAAATTAAAACCGGGGTCAATCAGAGGCTGGGAGGACTTGCAAAGAGCCTTCTGCGAAAACTTCGCGGGCATCATTACGCACCCCATCACACATGCAGGACTCAAACAAAAGGGAAGCAAAAGCCTCAGAGATTATTATCGATGTTTTGGTGAATTACGCGCTCAGGTGTATGACATCACCGAACAAGAAGTGATTGAAGCCTTTTCCCACGGAATCATGGCTAAGTGGCAATTTCAAGATTTTTTCAAAGAAAACCCAAGGAATAACGAAGAATTCAGACACATAGTAGAAAAAATGATTATGGCTGAAGAAAAGACGAGGGAAAGATTTCCGGACAGAAGCAACCGAGAAAACAACAGAGACAACTCAGACCGGAGAAATTTTCCAAACATAGGACATTCAGACAGGAAGCGCGGACCAGACAACACCGTCGCCATGGCTGACAAGACGAAAAATTTCTTAAAATTCAGAAGGTTCGAAGACATCAAGAATATACACTGTATATGGCACCCACAAGAAAATCACACAACAAGAGACTGCCAAATCTTCATTGATCGGTACGAAAGAAAAGGAAAAACAAGGATAAACAAGAGGATAACAAGAAGAAAGACAAAGAAAATATGGAAGGCAAAGGATTCCAGCAGCCAAAGGGAACAGTTGCAGTAATCTTCTCTGGAGTTCTATGTTCTAGAAGCAAGCACCAAGACAAGCTAGCTCTCCGCAGCATCATGGCAGCCGAACCAGCCATCCCAAGGTACTTAAATTGGTCACAGTACCTAATCTAGTTTTCAAGAGAAGATCAATGGACTATTGTTGGAAATGTCAGCCTATATCCACTAGTCCTAGATCCATCTATAGCAGGGATGATAGTCACCAAAGTTTTGATCGATGGGGGAGCTGGACTCAACATCATATTTTTAGAAACACTAAGGAAGATAGGGCTAGACTTTGCCGGGTTGATTAGCCCAATAGGAGCATCCTTCTATGGAATAGTACCCAACAAAGCTTCCATGTCGATCGGGCAAATTGCTCTACCAGTCACGTTCGGAACACAAGCAAATTACCGAACCGAATTCATTCAGTTTGAAGTCACGGATTTTGAGACATCATATCATGCCATCCTTGGAAGACCAGCACTTGCAAAGTTCATGGCTATACCTCACTACCCATACCTCCTGCTCAAGATGCCAGGACCTCATAGAATACTTTCCCTCTGGGGCAACCTGAAGCGCGCTTTCGATTATGACATTCAAGCAATCCAAATCGTAGCCAAAGCGCAGACAGCTGATAGGAGAGAAGGAATTACCACAGTTGCTGCACAAATGAACCCGGAAGAGCTAGAGATCCCAGCAAAGAAACCTTGCATCCTTGCACCACAAAAGAAGCTGATGTAAAGAAAATTGACCTGGGTACTGGTGACTCTGAGAAGACAGCAACCATTAGTGCTCACCTCTCGGATAAATAGGAACTCGCGCTCACCAACTTTCTTTGGGACAACAAAGATATCTTCGCTTGGAAGCTGACCGACATGCCAGGTCTCCCAAGAGAGTTGGTTGAGCACAGAATCGATCTCAATGAAGGCTCCAAACCAATCAAGTAACGGCTGAGAAGATTTTCACCAGACAAAAAGGAAGCAATCAAGAAGGAGATTATGAAATTAATGGTAGCCGGATTTATAAGAGAAATTCTTCATCCAGATTGGCTAGAGAATCTTGTTCTAGTACAGAAAAAGAACACGGCAGAATGGCGCATGTGCGTCGATTACATGGACCTCAACGAACATTGCCCAAAGACCCATTGGGGTTATTACGAATTGATCAAATTGTCGATTCAACGGCAGGATCTGCCCTACTATCTTTCCTCGATTGTTATTCAGGCTATCATTAGATTGCATTAAAAGAAGAAGAACAGAGCAAGACATCTTTCATCACTCCGTTCGGCGCCTATTGCTATAAAACCATGTCCTTTGGACTCAATGTCACACCCATTTTTAAGGACAAAAATAGGATGCATAAAGTACTCATGTGCGCCCTAGGTCATGATCGCACACATAAGCAGACAAATTACATAGTATCATCACAGTGCTTATTACATAGCGAATAAATACTTAAGACATAGTCTTGAACGATAAATAATAATATCTAATAATAATCTCCAGCGGAAACTCCACACAGGGACACGGTTGACTGGTTGACATCAAGACTAGTACTCATTACGATAATCCTCATCATAATCTTCATCTGTTATGGTGGAAATAGCAAGAGTGAGTCCATGTCGAACTCAACAAATATAACACAGGGTTCATGAGGCTCAAATGGCTAGACACTGTTTAACTGCGTTTAGCTTTTAATCTTATAACTTTCATTTGGATAGCATCAAGATAAACCACTTCCCATTAAAGAATCAATGATCAATTGCAATAATGATAACGAATAACATTAACAAGAGCATAATATTAATCAACAATAATTAAACATAGTATAACAATGGTGATCATCTATCTGTAGATGTTCCAAGGCCGCTCGTATCCGTGAGCACGGCTAGTATACCAGTTTTTAACTCTGCGCAGAGGTGTACACTTTCACTGTGAGTCATGATTCCCAAATGAGTGGGGAGATCAAGCCCAAACACCCAAAAACCATATAAAGCCACTCAAGAGTTCGTCTAACAAGTTAGAGCCATTAGATTCACTCGGCAGGCAGATGTAGAACCCCCCTTCCCTGTGGCACAATAACCGCAGCCTATACACACTAGGCCAGGGGCTCGCACTACACCCAACGTGGCAAGCCATTCTTACGCCATTTAAGGTAACCACTAACAAGCTAGAAAAGGTCTCTTGAACAACTAAAGCCAGAGCCATATAGCCCTCACAGCTGCACTGTATATCCCGGATGATCACGTACAGATAAGTCCTTACGGAGAGTAACTAGAGCACCAAAAATAACACACAGGCTCTAGCCCCCTTTTAACAAAAATTAAACCATCTTAAAGATTGATTGCTTGATCCATTAATCATATTGCAAGATCATTGTTCTTAGTTTAAGCACTAGCCATAGCTACCCATATGCATTCCCAAGGTTGACAAGGAATCAAGATAACAATCACTAAGTTATAATCTCTAAGGTTGTCAAGGTAAGCACATGCATATGTATGATAATTCAATGAATAGGTAACAAGGATAGTCCTGTGTTATACTTGCCTTGATCAAAGCTCTCCAAACAATACTGCTGACTTGGCTCAAAGTAATACTCCGAATCGTCCAAGTACTGCTCACCTTCTATACTCGATCATCAATCAACAACATACATGCATCCAACCAAACATACACGAAGCAAACAAATAGATATAATTAGAACAGTACACCAACAGTAACAAAACAGTAATAAAAGTTTATAAAACTCTTCTACATGATCCTACAATCACACAGACGCAGAGATCACCAAAATCGGAGTTAAAACGTAAAAGTTATGAATTTTCTAAGATTTCCTATGGATAAATAAATACTTAATTATAAACCCGAAAAATAAATTATCAAAACTAACTGTAAAACTACACTAACATGTAGAGTTCGCAAATACGAACCTAACGCAACTTGAACGGATCAAATCGGAGTTAAAACGAAGATTTTATGACTAAAACAATCCTAGTGGCAAAACTGTAAATTGCTGAAAACGTATTTTTGATTTAACCGGATGAAAATACGCTTTCAAAATGTGAAAACGCAATTCCCGGAATACGCCAAGGACCGCGGGTTGTTTACTAGAAAACGCAGGGGCTCTTTAGAAAGATTGCCCGCGAACCAGTATGATCTAATCGCAGCCCTCGATCTCAACTTCAACGGCTCTCGCTCGTCTCCGATGACACCGGCTACGCTGCTGTTCACCCGGCCGGTGGCCTCCATGGCCGCCGCCATGGACTTCACCGGAGCTCCTCGAAAACGAGTTTCCGGCCATCCCCGACCAATAGAAATGCATAAGAAAGAAGCGGGGAACAACGCGAACTCACCTAGGGTCTTTTCTTAGGCCGAAAGAAATCGTCGGTGATGCTTGACTAGAATAGGCGGAAATTCCCCCCCTGTGAATCCCGACGTCGAAGTATGAGCTCTTAGAACAAAAGGAAGAAAAATAAGGCTACCACGAACACTTCACCTCGAGACAATAGCACCAGAAAGACTTTTGATAGCAAAGAGACGGCTACCGTCAAGCTCAACCGCGGCGGCCCGGTCTTCAACCCGACGAGATCCAAAACCACTCCCGAAAACGAATCTATGACTTAGAGCAGCGCGTGAAAAGAAAAACGGAACGCGGGGGTCATCACGATCTTATAGGGATAAACGACTTGCGGTACAAGTCATTGAAACTAAGGAAATCGAAATCTACCGGTGATAGTATCCGTCTCGGCCACGAACCGGAGGTGGAAGAGGGCACTGACATGAGGGCCCGGTTGATCAGCGACACAAAGAGGGGAAAACGCGGCTGTCGCGACTCTGGGCCGAGCTGGGCCGTGTCGCTGGGCCGGTCCGGGCGCAAAGGAGCAGGCCGTCGCTCAGATCAGAAGCCCGTCGGTCACTGGGCCGCTGGCCTACCAGGTAAGCAGGTAAGCTTCTACTTCTTTTTTTTATTTGTTTGTTTTCAAAACCATTTAAAGAAATTTTAAATTCAAATCAAATATAAGCAAAATCACACCACTCAATAAAAATAAATGCAACAGCATGAATGCAACATCAAACTTATTTTATTATTATTTTAAATTGGCCATTATTTATTATCTAAATTATTCTAATTTTGTTATCTCTAAAATTTGGGTGTTACAAATTCTACCCCCCTTAAAAGAATCTCGTCCTCGAGATTGGACTGCTTACTCAAATAACTGCGGATATGATTTCCTCAATTCATCCTCTCTTTCCCAAGTTGCCTCTGCCTCTGAATATCGATTCCACTGTACTTTGCACATCTTAATAATCCGACTTCGAGTAACCCTCTCAGCAGTCTCTAAAATTTTAATTGGAAACTCTTCATATGTAAGATCCTCCTTAACAGTCAATTCTTCCAAAGGTATTTGCTCCTCAGGCACCCGCAAACACTTCTTATGTTGTGAAACATGAAACACATCATGCACCCCAGATAAATTCTCAGGCAACTCTAATTGGTAAGCAACTTCCCCACGTCTAGCAATAACTTTAAATGGTCCAACATACCTTGGTGCTAGTTTACCTTTCATGTTAAATCTCTTCACACTTCTCATAGGTGACACCTTCAAATAGACATAATCACCTACTTCAAAAACTAGATCCCTTCTCCTATTATCAGCATAACTCTTCTGACGAGACTGTGCCACTCTCAAATTCTCATGAATCACTCTCACTTGATCTTCTGCGTTTCTAAGAACATCTGTACCAAACACCTGAGATTCACCTGTCTGATCCCAAAACAATGGAGTTCTACACTTACGTCCATACAAAGCTTCAAACGGTGCCATCTTAAGACTCTGTTGATAACTATTATTGTAAGAAAATTCTGCATAAGGCAAACTCTTATCCCAACTAGTCCCATATTGTAATGCACAGGCTCTCAACATATCCTCTAATACCTGGTTGGTCCTTTCAGTCTGTCCATCTGTCTGTGGATGATATGCTGTACTAAAATTCAATTTAGTTCCTAAAGATTCATGCACAGCTTGCCAAAAGTGCGATGTAAACTGCGTACCTCGATCAGACACAATCTTCTTTGGTACTCCATGCAAACATACTATTCTTTCCATATACAAGGTAGCTAATTGTGCTCCCGTGTATTTAGTCTTGACTGGTATAAAATGAGCAACTTTAGTCAACCTATCCACTATCACCCAAATAGAATCATAACCTCTCTGAGTACGCGGTAACCCTACTATAAAGTCCATACCAACTTCCTCCCACTTCCATTCAGGAATCTTCATTGGTTGCAACAATCCAGCAGGTCTCTGATGCTCTGCTTTCACCCTCTGACAAGTATCACACAATGCCACATACTCAGCCACATCTCGCTTTAATCCAACCCACCAATATTTCTGTTTAAGATCCAAATACATCTTAGTACTACCAGGATGAATAGAATAAGCTGACTCATGAGCTTCACGAAGAATTGCCTGTCTAATAGCTTGATCCTCAGGTACACACAGCCTCTTTCCAAACCACAAAATTCCATTATCATCCATTCTAAAGCCTGGTGACTTACCAATCACTATATCCTCCGCTATCTTCTTTATTTTCTCATCCTTCAATTGACCCTTATAAATCTCTTGCTCTAAAGTAGGCTCTATCATTAATTCCATTGTATTAGTAACAATTCCCAAGTTCAAATATTCAAATTCAGCACATAACTCACTAGTCAAAGACAAGGTTCTTATCTCATTGGCATAACTCTTCCTACTAAGAGCATCGGCTACTACATTAGCCTTACCAGGATGATAGTGTATCTCAATATCATAATCCTTAATCAACTCTAACCATCTGCGTTGCCTCAAATTCAGATCTGACTGAGTTAAAATATACTTCAAACTCTTATGATCAGTGTATATGTCACTCTTATGTCCAATCAAATAATGTCTCCAAATCTTTAAAGCATGAACAACAGCTGCTAACTCCAAATCATGTGTAGGATAATTCAACTCATGCTTTCTCAACTGTCTAGAGGCATAAGCCACAACTCTGCCTTCTTGCATAAGAACACATCCCAAACCTTGACGAGAAGCATCGCAATAAATGGAAAACTTCTTACTCAAATCTGGTAAAACCAAAACAGGCGTTGTAGTCAACCTCTTCTTCAACTCCTCAAAACTAGCTTGACATTTATCAGACCACACAAATTTAGCATTCTTTTCTAACAGAGATGTCATAGGTTTAGCAAGTTTAGAAAACCCTTCAATGAATCGTCTGTAATATCCAGCTAAACCCAAGAAACTGCGAATCTCACTAACATCAGTAGGTGGTTTCCAATTCAATACATCCTTCACCTTGCCTGGATCCACTGATATACCTCCATTAGAAACAATATGACCAAGAAAAGAAACTTCCTTCAACCAAAACTCACATTTACTTCGCTTCGCATACAGTTTATGCTCTCTAAGCTTCTGCAATACCAACCTCAAATGTTCAGCATGCTCTACATCTGTCTTGGAAAATACCAGTATATCATCGATAAATACTACCACAAACTTATCCAAATATTCCATGAACACCTTATTCATCATGTACATAAAGTATGCAGGTGCATTGGTCAATCCAAACGACATAACAGTATACTCATACAATCCATACCTTGTAGTAAAAGCTGTCTTTGGAATGTCAGAGGCACGAATCTTCAACTGATGATATCCAGAACGTAAATCAATCTTAGAAAACACACAAGCACCTCTCAACTGATCAAACAAGTCATCAATCCGGGGCAAAGGATTCTTATTCTTGATAGTTACTTCATTTAGCGACCGATAATCAACACACATCCTCTGACCACCATCTTTCTTATCAACAAAAATGACTGGTGCTCCCCAAGGTGATGAACTAGGTCGAATAAAACCTTTTTCTTGTAATTCTTTAATTTGTTTCTTAAGTTCTTCTAATTCATCTACTCCCATCCTATATGGTCGTTTGGCTATAGGTGCAGTTCCAGGTAATAATTCAATAAGAAATTCAATGTCTCGGTCAGGTGGCATACCTGGCAATTCGTCAGGGAAGACATCCGGAAATTCCTCAATCACTGAATTCTCCTTAATAGTATCTTCAATCTGATTCACCACCGCGGTTGGTTGCTTCTGCATTGCTACATCCACATTGATTTTATCTCCATTAGGCGCAGTCACAACTACCACTTTCTGCTGACACTGAATCTCTGTCTGATTTTGCTTCATCCAGTCCATACCCAATATCACATCAATCCCAGATGTTCGCAACACTATAGGAGTTATCTTAAACTCTACCCCCCTTAATACCATACTAATTGGAAGACAATGATTACTGGTTTGCATGGTACCTCCAGGTGAATTTACTAAGAGAGGTTCTTTCATAGCTAGCATGGGTATACTATGCATTTTAACAAAAATATTGGATATGAATGTATGAGATGCTCCAGAGTCAAAAAGAACAGTTGCGGGAGTGGAATGTACATTGAACGTACCAATCATAACTTCTGGTGCATCATGAGCTGTATCAGAAGACACGTGATTCACCCTTCCAGTACCCGATTGCCTCTGGTTGCTCTTCTGGCTCTGAGGAGTCTGTTGGTTCTGCTTCTCAGGACAATTATAAGACAAATGGCCCTCTTTACCACAGACAAAGCATCTAATAGGAGTGCTGAGAGTACTATTCTTCATGGCGGTAACATTGGGATTTCCAGTGCAAGGAGTCTGTTGCCCAGTCTGTTGATACTGTTGACGCTGTGGATATGATGAACGCTGTTGCGACTGATTGTTTTGCCAATTTTGGGACCACCTCTGATTCGAATTGCGATTCCACTGACTAACCGGTCCCTGAAACTTCTGATGAAAGCCATGCTGAGAATTTGTGCATTGACGGTTGTTGCTTCCTGAGCCTTGCACCTTCATCTTTCTTTTTCTATCCATCTCCCTACGCTCATTATCAAGCACAATAGCTTTGTTCACCAGCTCTTGAAAACTAGCATAGCTATTCCCCTTCAGTTGCAAGCGAAGATCATAATAAATTCCCTTCAAGAAAAGACGCTGCCTGTCTGCATCTTCCCTAACTTCATTGGGAGCATAGCGAGCCAACTGGGTAAACCTGTCATGATATTCACTCACACTCATCTGTCCCATCCTCAGGTTTCTAAATTCTTCCTGCTTCAGCTCAATTATACCTTCAGGAATATGACGAGCCCGAAAATCTCTAACAAACTCATTCCAAGTGATAGGAGGAGCATTGTCAGGGCGTGCAGCCTAGTATGACTCCCACCAAGTCTGAGCTGTCCCTTGTAACTGACCAGATGCATACAACACCTTCTCCATATCATTGCATTGGGCTATGTTCAGCTGTTTCTCCACTGCCCTCACCCAATCATCTGCTTCTAAAGGATCAGCAGCATGAGAAAACACTGGAGGGCGTCCCTTCAAAAATTCTCCACGCTTATCCCTTACTTGAACAGGTGGTGGTCCTCCAACAGGGGGATTGTTCTGCATATGCTGCATAAACATCTGCATCAGCTGATTCTGAGTTTGCATGAGTTCCTCCATAGTAACGGGTGGATTAACACCCCCACGACCTCTGCCACGACCTCTACCTGACATCTGTTTCCAAAACACAGAAGATGAAATTCAGTACGATCCAAGATGATGTATACGATAGATAAACAAAATCTGATTTTCTGGGCAAACTCCAATTTCAGCAACTCAGTAAAACTGTCATATCTCGAGCTACAGACTTCCAAATCAGATGATCTTTACATGGTTGGAAAGCTTATAAAATTACCTACAACTCGTATTCACAACACTTTTTCTGATTCTGTCAATAAATTGGTCAAAAACTGAACTTAACAGAAACTGTTCCCGAATTCCAGACTGTGCAGTAACTCCAACTTGAAACAGGTATATCTCTTAACTCATAATAGATATTAAGGTGATTCTTATGGGATTGGAAAGATATAGAAGTCTAATTATTCCCAGAAAAATTTCTTAAATTTACCATGAACGGATTTTAAGTTATTTCTAAAACATCCCAGACTGATCCAAAAATCAGCAAAGGACAGAACTAATTTAACTCCATATTCAACTAATATATCTTGATCAAACTGAATATTCTTAACCATGGAATTTGTAGACATGTCTACAAAACTCCAGCACACATTACAAAGATCCAAATCACACATTATCATAATAACAATCCATCAATCACACAATTGTTCACACCACAAACTGACTCTTAAAACAATCCAAACTCGAAATTAACTCGCAACTACTATCGTTCTTATTACATAGGGATTTTTCCTATTTCCTAATTAAGCTTCTCATAAATCTTAGGATGACCTAACTCCGCCCTTAATTGGTCAATCTCCTTATAAGCTTGCTCCTTAAGTTCTTTTTCCTTCAACAACTCATCCTTCAGGTCCACCTCATGGAGAGCCAATTCACGAGCTAATGCCACCGTAGCTTGTAAAGTCAAGGAGGAATCATCTGCAAGTGGCACGGTCCAAATTCCCTTGTCATGCAAGAAACAAGGAAAGTGCCGAAGTGCACCCTTTAGCGTCTTGTCCGAGCGTAGACCATGGTAATAAACAAATGCATTGAAAGCGACATCCTCCATGCTTGTCTCCACGGTTGCCCGGCTCACTCGGGTAATGAACTTTGACTCCACCTTAGGCTCCTTAGTGGTAGGATCCCTTCTCTTGACCCATAACTCTGTTTCCCAATAGGAATCCATCCATGGATGACTATACTCTGCACTGCGATACTCTAAAGTAGCTTCCCAGTCGTAGTAGTAGTTGTCCAAGGTTCTTGTCAACATATCATGGAAGAAAGCATCAGCCTTAGGAACCATGATATGAAACTTCGTAGTCCACCCCATAACTACATCCTCCATAGGCGTATCACCAACTCTTGATTTAGCATCGGATAGCTCTTGATCACCCTCTTCCTTTGGCTCCTGGGGTTTGAAACGGGCAACATATTGTGCAGCTGACAGACGGGGATGAGGAGGCATCTACAAGATTTAGACATAGATTAGATAGAATCAATGTATTTTCGCAATAGAATAAAGTAGAGGAAGCATAAAACTTTAGTAATTAACAAGGTGAAAAGAGGAAGCATGAATTAAGTGAAGTATGGATGCTATCAACGACCATTCTAACTAGGCTTGCGTCCTACAGTCAACACGGCTCCGATACCAATCTGTCACACCCATTTTTAAGGACAAAAATAGGATGCATAAAGTACTCATGTGCGCCCCAGGTCATGATCGCACACATAAGCAGACAAATTACATAGTATCATCACAGTGCTTATTACATAGCGAATAAATACTTAAGACATAGTCTTGAACGATAAATAATAATATCTAATAATAATCTCCAGCGGAAACTCCACACAGGGACACGGTTGACTGGTTGACATCAAGACTAGTACTCATTACGATAATCCTCATCATAATCTTCATCTGTTATGGTGGAAATAGCAAGAGTGAGTCCATGTCGAACTCAACAAATATAACACAGGGTTCATGAGGCTCAAATGGCTAGACACTGTTTAACTGCGTTTAGCTTTTAATCTTATAACTTTCATTTGGATAGCATCAAGATAAACCACTTCCCATTAAAGAATCAATGATCAATTGCAATAATGATAACGAATAACATTAACAAGAGCATAATATTAATCAACAATAATTAAACATAGTATAACAATGGTGATCATCTATCTGTAGATGTTCCAAGGCCGCTCGTATCCGTGAGCACGGCTAGTATACCAGTTTTTAACTCTGCGCAGAGGTGTACACTTTCACTGTGAGTCATGATTCCCAAATGAGTGGGGAGATCAAGCCCAAACACCCAAAAACCATATAAAGCCACTCAAGAGTTCGTCTAACAAGTTAGGGCCATTAGATTCACTCGGCAGGCTGATGTAGAACCCCCCTTCCCTGTGGCACAACAACCGCAGCCTATACACACTAGGCCAGGGGCTCGCACTACACCCAACGTGGCAAGCCATTCTTACGCCATTTAAGGTAACCACTAACAAGCTAGAAAAGGTCTCTTGAACAACTAAAGCCAGAGCCATATAGCCCTCACAGCTGTACTGTATATCCCGGATGATCACGTACAGATAAGTCCTTACGGAGAGTAACTAGAGCACCAAAAATAACACACAGGCTCTAGCCCCCTTTTAACAAAAATTAAACCATCTTAAAGATTGATTGCTTGATCCATTAATCATATTGCAAGATCATTGTTCTTAGTTTAAGCACTAGCCATAGCTACCCATATGCATTCCCAAGGTTGACAAGGAATCAAGATAACAATCACTAAGTTATAATCTCTAAGGTTGTCAAGGTAAGCACATGCATATGTATGATAATTCAATGAATAGGTAACAAGGATAGTCCTGTGTTATACTTGCCTTGATCAAAGCTCTCCAAACAATACTGCTGACTTGGCTCAAAGTAATACTCCGAATCGTCCAAGTACTGCTCACCTTCTATACTCGATCATCAATCAACAACATACATGCATCCAACCAAACATACACGAAGCAAACAAAATAGATATAATTAGAACAGTACACCAACAGTAACAAAACAGTAATAAAAGTTTATAAAACTCTTCTACACGATCCTACAATCACACAGACGCAGAGATCACCAAAATCGGAGTTAAAACGTAAAAGTTATGAATTTTCCAAGATTTCCTATGGATAAATAAATACTTAATTATAAACCCAAAAAATAAATTATCAAAACTAACTGTAAAACTACACTAACATGTAGAGTTCGCAAATACGAACCTAACGCAACTTGAACGGATCAAATCGGAGTTAAAACGAAGATTTTATGACTAAAACAATCCTAGTGGCAAAACTGTAAATTGCTGAAAACGTATTTTTGATTTAACCGGATGAAAATACGCTTTCAAAATGTGAAAACGCAATTCCCGGAATACGCCAAGGACCGCGGGTTGTTTACTAGAAAACGCAGGGGCTCTTTAGAAAGATTGCCCGCGAACCGGTATGATCTAATCGCAGCCCTCGATCTCAACTTCAACGGCTCTCGCTCGTCTCCGATGACACCGGCTACGCTGCTGTTCACCCGGCCGGTGGCCTCCATGGCCGCCGCCATGGACTTCGCCGGAGCTCCTTGAAAACGAGTTTCCGGCCATCCCCGACCAATAGAAATGCATAAGAAGGAAGCGGGGAACAACGCGAACTCACCTAGGGTCTTTTCTTAGGCCGAAAGAAATCGTCGGTGATGCTTGACTAGAATAGGCGGAAATTCCCCCCCTGTGAATCCCGACGTCGAAGTATGAGCTCTTAGAACAAAAGGAAGAAAAATAAGGCTACCACGAACACTTCACCTCGAGACAATAGCACCAGAAAGACTTTTGATAGCAAAGAGACGGCTACCGTCAAGCTCAACCGCGGCGGCCCGGTCTTCAACCCGACGAGATCCAAAACCACTCCCGAAAACGAATCTATGACTTAGAGCAGCGCGTGAAAAGAAAAATGGAACGCGGGGGTCATCACGATCTTATAGGGATAAACGACTTGCGGTACAAGTCATTGAAACTAAGGAAATCGAAATCTACCGGTGATAGTATCCGTCTCGGCCACGAACCGGAGGTGGAAGAGGGCACTGACATGAGGGCCCGGTTGATCAGCGACACAAAGAGGGGAAAACGCGGCTGTCGCGACTCTGGGCCGAGCTGGGCCGTGTCGCTGGGCCGGTCCGGGCGCAAAGGAGCAGGCCGTCGCTCAGATCAGAAGCCCGTCGGTCACTGGGCCGCTGGCCTACCAGGTAAGCAGGTAAGCTTCTACTTCTTTTTTTTTATTTGTTTGTTTTCAAAACCATTTAAAGAAATTTTAAATTCAAATCAAATATAAGCAAAATCACACCACTCAATAAAAATAAATGCAACAGCATGAATGCAACATCAAACTTATTTTATTATTATTTTAAATTGGCCATTATTTATTATCTAAATTATTCCAATTTTGTTATCTCTAAAATTTGGGTGTTACACTCAAGAACACCGGCGCCACCTATCAAAGAGCTATTCAAACATGTCTCGGTGAACAGATTGGTGACAATGCGGAAGCTTATGTCAATGACGTGGTGGTAAAGACAAAAAAAGCTAGACATGCTAATTGAAAACTTGAAGCAGACTTTTGAAAATCTAAAAAGGTGGAAGTGGAAATTGAACCCAAACAAGTGTGTTTTCGGGGTACCATCAGGACAACTACTCGGATTCCTGGTCAGTAATCGAGGAATAGAAGCAAGCATTAAGTAGATTCGAGCCATAATAGAAATGGCACCCCCACACTATGTAAAAGATGTGCAAAAACTAACAAGAAGCATGGCAGCCCTCAATCGCTTCATCTCACGACTCGGCAAAAAAGGACTCCCTTTCTTCAGGCTATTAAAAAAGACAAGCAAGTTTGAGTGGACAGATGAAGTCAAGGAGGCTTTTGAAAGCCTTAAGGTGTACCTCACCTCATCACCCATACTCACACCACCTAAGAAGAACGAAAACATGATGTTATACATATTGGCAACATCTATCGTGGTTAGTGCAGCAATTGTGGTGGAAAGAGAAGAAGAAGGGCATATATACAAAGTATAGCGGCGGTATACTACATCAGCGAGGTCATGACAGACTCAAAAATATGGTACCCACATGTGCAGAAACTACTCTACGCCGTCCTAATCACTTCCCGCAAGCTACGACACTACTTCGAAGGCCACAAGATTACCGTAGTAACAGATTTCCCTCTTGGAGACATCCTGCGCAATAGAGATGCAACAGGACGCATATCAAAGTGGGTAGTTGAACTCGAAGCTCTAAGTATTGATTTCTATCCTCAGAAGGCAATAAATCACAAGCACTCGCAGATTTTGTGGCCGAATGGACAGAAATCCAATAACCCGCGCCAGATGCCCTCCTCAACCATTGGAAAATGTACTTCGACGGATCACTCAAGTTAGGCGGAGCGGGCGCATGTGTTCTTTTCATATCCCTAGAAGAAAAACAGCTTAAATACGTACTCCAGATACTACGGCAAGCCACAAACAATGAAGCAGAATATGAAGCACTCATCCATGGTCTAAGGATTGCGACTTCTCTCGGAATCAAATGGTTACTTGTCTATGGCGATTCAGCTATGGTCATCAATCAGGTCAACAAAGGCTGGGACTGCACCAAAAACAACATGGACGCCTATTGTGCTGAAGTACGAAAACTAGAGAAAAATTTCCAAGGACTAGAAATCCTGCATGTTCTACGAGATTCAAACATTGCAGCAGATGTTCTCACCAAGCTAGGATCAGACAGAGCGAAGGTCCCACCAGGTGTGTTTGTAGAGGAGTTGCCATCACCCTCCATAAAACAACCCGGTGGGATAACCTCTGAGCCACCAGCGCCAACAACCTAGATCATGGTAATCACCAGATCATGGACTCAAGACTTCATCGACTACATCAAAGAAAACAAGCTACCATCTAATAAGGAAGAGGCCACCAAGATAATCAGAAGAACAAAGAACTACGTCCTTGTAGGCAACAACCTGTATAGAGGAGCCGCGTCATTAGGAGTACTTCTTAAGTGTATCTCAAGAGAAGAAGGAAAAGAAATCCTAGAAGAAATCCACTCAGGTTGCTGTGGCAATCACGCAGCCTCAAGGACTCTGGTGGGCAAAACTTTCGCACTAGTTTCTATTGGCCAACAACTTTAAAAGATGCAGAAGAACTAGTCAGACAGTGCAAAGGATGCCAAATGTTCACAAGGCAAGCTCACGTACCAGCTCACGAGCTAATTTGCATCCCTCCTGCCTGGCCGTTCGCATGCTGGGGGCTGGACCAAGTAGGACCACTCAAAAAGGCCAAAGGTGGATTTGAGTACATCTTCATCGCAATCGATAAATTCACCAAGTGGATCGAGTACAAGCCGCTCGTAAAATACAGCGCAACAAAAGCAGTCGAGTTCATCCAAGACATTATGCACCGCTTCGGAACACCCAACCGCGTCATCACAGATTTGGGTTCCCCTTTTACAGCTATCGAATTTAGAAATTGGGCACAAGACTGCGGCATCAGTATAGATTATGCATTAGTTGCACACCCTGATGCCAATGGACAAGTAGAAAGAGCCAACGAACTTATACTAGCTGGATTAAAACCAAGATTATATGAAGAACTAGAAGATTACGGCTCCAAATGGATTGAAGAATTACCAAAAGTAGTATGGGGGCTCCGCACTCAAGTAAGCAGAGCAACTGGATACTCACCTTTCTTTCTAGTATACGGATCAGAAGCCGTGCTACCAGCAGATTTGATCTGGACATCCCCCAAAAATCGAATAATATGAGGAGAGAGAAGCAGAACACACCCGAAGATTAGAACTTGATAGTGCAGAAGAAGTCAGGGTAAACACTACCCTTCAATTAGCTCGATACCTCAAAGGTCTAAAGCACCACTACAATAAAAGTACTAAACAATGCTCAGTACAAGTCAGAGACCTAGTACTACAAAGAATACAAAAAACTGACGGACGACATAAACTACTCAGCCCATGGGAAGGTCCTTTTATTGTCACAAAAATCTCTGGACCAGGCACATACAAAAATCCCTTGTGTTGCAACATTTGTAAGATGACCTGATGCTGTACTTTATCACTCCTCATACGAAGTGCAAGTGCAAATGCTACTTGAAGCATAAGGGGAAGGGGAGGAAGAGGAGGAACTACTAGGAGACTCTAGTTTGTTAGGTTTCGACTCGAATTTGGTGTTTGCCAACAGAGATATCAAAACTTACTAGTAGTAGCTACTTTTGTTTGACATGTCATGCGGATATGTTGGTATGTGTGATCTATATGTTGGCATGATATCTCATGGTTGTCCGTTATGATTTCAAGATTATATGCAAGTTGTGTGATATTAAATTGTGTTTGTATGCATTTTGACATAAATGTTGTCAAAGTTTTGTTAAATTTGACAAAATTTGCATAGATTTATAATAATAAAAGGAATACATAAAATTATGTCTAATTTTGTTGTCAATACTCCTACCAAATCTGTCAAAACATTAATCTTGAAATAGGGGTAAAATCATAAAGATCAATAACAAAACAGGGGTAAAATATATCACCTATACAAACTTGTCTTTTCATTCAAAAGTTAATACCTTTAACAGGACTTCATGGAATTGGGGCATGCTCTTCCTTCAATTTGAAAATGCAGGAGTAAAATCACAAAGTTTAAAAAATGAGGGCAAAATCACCATTTCCGTTCAAAACAAGGGCATGAACAACAAAGCCCCTACCTATTATTACATATTAACTAACATTAAAATACGAGCTGTCTAACACATTTGTATCTATAATGATAAATAACAAAGAGGACATATTTGGAGTAGCACTCTCCAAATGAGATGAAAATTAAATGTTTCCACTACGTAGTGACAAGGGTCTTCCTTAATTCCCTCGCAAAGAAGGGCCTTGTTTGATTTCCACAATAAATACTAGTGTTGTGGTAGAAATAACAGAGCTTGTATTGTTTTGTCATGGCCTTTTCTCCTCCAACGTTGCAATGTTACATGCTCAACGTAGATGAGAGACCTGAAATTCCATGTTGAATGTCAACCTGATTTGAAGAATCATGGTACATGTTAATATATTGAGTAGTAGAAAACATATATCAAATGTGAAACTGGGAGCAGTAAGTTTACTATATTTTTCAGAAATCAAATGAGAACGTTGCTTCCTCATGGTTTCTGTCTTTTTAGTCAAATTCGGAATGCATTGCCAAAACCATTTTCTTAAGACTAAGGGCAAGGGTCCATGACGGTTGCTCATATATAGTTTAATTAGGCTAACATATGATTCATGTGTCACGCCCAGAGAGACTAACATAGCATGATCTTAATTCACTGCTGCGCAAAATGGTTTCTAGAGTTCCTTTTTTCCACCATTAAAAAAACGACTCTAAAAATAGTTTCAGATATGACCCGCCTCAAGAAATTGATTTCTCTAGAGGTGGATGGTGTTTCTTGTCACCTCCACACAGAAATGCCCTATATTTTCAGATACAGTTGATAATAGCAACTGCTTCTAGATATCTGCTAGAGGCGGTTGGTCCACATCTAGAAACATTTACACAGAGTTGAAGAAAACATCAACCGTCTTTAGAAATCGTTTTCTAGAAACAGTTACTAACGTAACCTGCCTTTAAAAATAGGTGCATCACAAAAATGTCGTAACTTTTCGGAATGTAGTCATATAAATACAAAATTTATATCAAAATTGTAGAGATAGAATAGATTTACATCTTTGTAGTTGATGACTTTTCATTTGAAATGATTAAGATCCCAAAATTATGTTTAAATTTTAGATTTAAAATTCAAATTTTCGAACTTTCCAAATGAGCTCAGATGAACATACGCCATAGAACTTTGTAGTTGTAGTGCTTGATGTGATCTAAAACTCTATAGTTCCAACTTTTTTAATTTGAAATTATTTAGAGTTCCAATTATTCAATACAAGATTCATTAAAGTTAATACAAAATTAAAGAATAGACCATTCACTTGACAAATATCTAAAAATCTTTGTATTTCCCTAGCAGTCTTCTCCCAGGTTTAAAGTCTTTTTTGCTATTTTCTATGGCTGATGTCACTTTCTAGAAATTGATTTTAGAGGCGGCAATGTTGCCACACCTATGAAATCGGCTTTTAGTTGGGCCTGGGGGGAGGGGGGGGGGGTGGGGGCGGGGGTACGTCTATAAAAATCGATTCTAAAGATGGTTATATACCCAACTTTAGAATTAGCAGATTTTCTAGAGACACTTGAGTAGAGGCAGTTGAGAGATCCGCCTCTCGAAATCAATTTTGACTGGCTAAAAATATGCTCTCTAGTAGTGATTTTTCAATTAAGCATTGAAAAGCAGGGCTCCTACTTTTCTCATTGCCGTACTATTTCCTTAATCAAATAGACGGAGCACACCTTTTTTTGTCAGCTTTCACAGTTTCTCTATAGTAGCAAATAGAAAATCTCAAAAAAAAAACTAGTTGCCTATCAAATAAATGTAGCCTATCAAAAAAGCAGTCTGATATTTGATGTACGTATATATCCATGTTTTGAGCTCTTTTATATTATTTCCAGAAACAAATATTATTGATTCAGAATAAATCTTAAAAACATTAAATGCAATTATGAATTTAAATGTATTTTGACCGAGTCACTAATCCTGGGCAGACTTATCACCTTCATAATATTTAATACTACAAGATTCGTTAAAAGTTAATACAGAAAATAGGACCATTCACTTGGAAAATGATTAAAAAAAACTTTGAACTTCCTTAGAGGGCTTCACCCATGATCAAAATCTTTTTTTCGCTTTTTTTACTGCTGGTTTTCGCTTTCTAGAAATTAATTTAATTTCAGAGCCGGACAATGTTACCAATCACCTCTAGAAAGCTATTTTTAGAGGTGGTCAGAAACATCACCCATCTCTAGAGTTACTCTGGAACTCAATTTTGACCGTGAAAACAAATGCTCAGTGATTTTTCAATTTGCACTGAAAACCAGAGCTCCTACTTTTCTTATGGCCTTCTATTTCCTTAATTAATGAAATACACAGAGCACCTTCTTTTCAGTTTCTGCAGTTTCTCTAGAGTAGCAAATAAAAAATCTAAAAAAAGTAGCCTAATCAAAGTAACGAAAAAGTAGTTATAAGTAAGCAGTCTGATATTCGATGTACGTACATGTTAACTCTTTTTGTATTATTTCCAGAAACAAATATAATTGAATCAGAATAAATGTTAAAAACATTAAATGCAATCATGAACTTTAATGCAATTTTTGACGACCAAGTCACTTTTTCCTAGGCAGAGTTATTGTCGTCTTCATAAATTCGTCATTGTTGATTTGTCTTAAGTTTTCATCATATGGAAAGGAGACTAACCTGTTGCAATTTAATATAGGCTCTGTTTAGTTCCTTCAAACTTCCAAAAATTTTACAAGATTTTCCGTCACATCGAATATTTGGACGTATGCATGGAACATTAAATATAGATAAAAAAATAACTAATTACACAGTTTGGTTGTAAATCACGAGACGAATCTTTCGAACCTAATTAGTGCATGATTGACACTAATTGCCAAATACAAACGAAAGTGTTATTGTGCTTCCAAAAATTTTGCAGGTGCAACTAAATACAGCCATAATATAGTAAGATATTCTGAACTGGGATCTCATTTGTACAAAATAAATTTCGTACCTTCTCAATCATTGTCCACTGAGCTCTTTGATAATTGCATCTATGGAAGGTCTCTTATTCTGGTCAATCTCCACACATCGTAGACCAATCTTAATACATGTCTCTACTTGATTGAGACCATCATCTTCTAACTCGGGGTACTCGGACATTATTTTCTCGAGTGTCCAGTTTTTCGTTACCTACATATAAATTCAAATAATTATGCTCCTTGGTATCATACTATCAATACAACTTATTTGTAGCAGAAGAAGTATCTAAACTTCAATCATCAAATTGGTTAATGTCATATTAGTTTCCTTACTCCTTCTATATATTCCCTTGCATGCATCTGGTCAATGCTGGAACTATTCTTTTCTCTCGTCGCGATCTCCATTATAACAAGGCCTAAGCTGTAAATATCTGACCGGGCCGAGATTTCACCACGATATAGATACTCTGGTGCCATGTATCCACTAATTGCATTGACAGAAAGAGTTCGATAAATTTTACATCATAATTTAGGAATGAGCTAGCTGGTACCATATCAATTGCAGAGTAGCTTACACTGTTCCCACTTGACTTCGTGTGTTCATTCTGGTTTGTTCCTGACCAAAGATTCTGGAGAACCCAAAATCCGCTATCTTGGGGACCATGTTATCATCCAGCAATATATTTTGCGGCTTCAGACCCAAATGGAGAACAGGACTAGGCCTGCTGTGTAGATACTGTATACCCATGCTAATACCCTTGATTATTTCGAAGCATGTGTTCCAATCGGTATTGGACTCACCTGATGAAACAAATGGTAGAATTAGACAGTTCAACTAAGAAAAAAAATTATTTTTGGTACTTATTTCTATGATTCATAATTAATGACAGAAAAATATATGGGTAAATGAAAAACTTAAGCAAAATAATGACCAAACGCTTATAAAAAAAATAAATTACCAGACTTTCTTTCTTGCTAGCGGTTATACAGGTGTGATTAGAGGAACTTATGCAAAAACCATATATATCAAGCTTAATAAAGTAATGTAATTTTTAAGATATTCATGAAGACATGCAAAATATTAGAGCAATTTATTATGCTACATACCAAAGATATACTTGTCGAGGCTTCCGTTAGGAAAATATTCATAGCAGAGTACTGTTTCAGTAATGTCTACAATAATGTATCTACCATTGCTTTGCACCAGTTTCTTTTGCGGTTCACGGCAGAATGCAACCAAATTTACAATATTTTCATGTTCCAGCACCATAATATTTTGGACCTCATTCACAAATATTCTATCAGGTGGCACAGGCGCATTTTCTCCAAGTTTCTTTACGGCAACGACTCCACCATCTTCTAAAATCCCCTGTTTAACCTCACAGTTCCTGTATATTAGTTTCTTTTTGGTATAAAGATTATTTGAATAGATTGAAAATGTTTTAGAAAATCATGCCTTATAAACTGATCCAAATGAACCAGTACCAAGTAGCCGCTGATCCGAGAAATCATTGGTAATTTTCTTCAAAAAGTCTAACGGTAGTTCTGTTGGTAGGCTTGGCGTACTCTCCGGAGTGTTAGTGTTACCTCTGCTACTTGCCATTGCTGATGATTTAAGACGACACCGATGTCAGCAAGATACAAGTGCAGCTTGTAGTTTACAAATTAATGCAAGAAAGCTGGTAAACAATACAAGGATTCAGAAGCATAGTTGCTCACGGATATTTGCAAACAAAAACTTCTCAAGAGCACTAACCTTTTGAAGAGCACTAGAGTGACTTAGTTGGCCGGGAAGATAACGAGAGGAGAGGGGACTGAAGATTTCAGAGATGAATCCATTCCAGGCTGCAGGTGGCTCACGGTATATAAAGAAATCCAATGAGATATCTATAGGACAAACTCATGCTGACACGCTATAGACACAGATGGGTACACTATGTGAGAACAGGTGATTGGTGACCGACAACAACCCATAAAACTGACATGCATTTTGTCTGTCACCTAGGATGTGTGACTGGTCAAAGGTGATGGCATTCGCCCATCACTTTTTGTCTTGATTAGTCACAGGCAGTAAGAATCTGATCCTTGATTATTCAAATTATTCAAAGAAATCATAGAAAAATCCTCTCTAGTTAAACATATTTTATGTCTTCTTCAGTATTCGTCAATCGACGAACTTGATACTTGACCACTTCACGTTTCTTGTGGACAATATCTTCTAATCCTCTCTGGTAGGGGTGGCTACCGAGCTAACTGCACTTTTTTTTTGAGTTTTCATAAAATTGACATAATCTTATTTATCATGGTCTCTTGAGTTGTTTGAGACCCAACTTTATACCAAACTTAACGAGCCGAGCCCAACTATTAGACTAGTGTTTTAGGTACCTTGCTTTGTTTTAGGCTTCTATGGATATATGAATACTGTATAGCAAGCTGGCTTGGATCCACTGTATGCTCCAACACAAGTCGATAGATTATTTTCCCTTTGCTAACAGCTAGTCCGTGATCGACACTGGATGCAAATTAAATGCCATCACGTGGATTCGAGCATGCAAAGTCAGGGATAAGCTCTTCTTTCATTTGTCCAGGTCCATTAAAGAATAGTGGAAATATCCACCTTTATTGTGGCCTTGTGGGTGAATCGAGCAAAATAATCTAGTTTTATAGCTTGAGATTTGCGCCTCAACAAGTGGGCTCCTTTTCTAACAGCAAGTCCATGATCGACACTGGATGCAAATTAAATGCCATCTTGTGGACTTTGACCTTCTTTCATTTGTCCTAGCCCATTAAGGAATCGTGGAAATAGCCACCTTTGTATAATCTAGTCTTATATCTTGAGATTTGCGCCTCATCAAGTGGCAAAAGCCGGGAATCAGCTCTTCTTTTATTTGTCCTAGCCCATTAAGGAATCGCGGAAATAGCCACCTTTGTATAATTCTAGTCTTATATCTTGAGATTTGCGCCTCATCAAGCGCGATCGATGGATGCATATGTTAATGTATCCGAGCTAGCTACATCATCGATCTCCTTTGTTAATACTCACTCCGCTCCAAATTAGTATAAGATGTTTTTTTTCTAAATATGTAGCTTTTGTTATAAATATATCTAAGAAAGTCAAAACATCTTATAATTTAGAATGGATGAAGTAGTATTTGTTTATTCCAAATTATACATGACCCTTCAATTTTAACTTAAATCCTTTATAATTTTGACTATTTTTTAAAACAATTATATTAACCTATGCATACCTAAGTGAGCTACCAGGAAATATTTCGTGGTCAATATAATAAAATTACTTCGATATTTTATACATTGGTAAATTTAGTTGAAGAAATTTAGCTCTAAACAAAAATATAGTTACCTATTATTTAGAACTGAGTGAGTATACCTATAGCTCTTGCTCCACGCGCGTGCTCGGAGGAATCGCGATGCACGCGCGCCGTGACGGGTACGGACGCGCGCCCGCGCATATAGGAAACCAGCGCACGGTTTTCTCTTTCTCCTTTCTCATGTCCAGTTTCATTTGGCCAGCCAATTAGCTTTTCTCTGGTCTAGATTCTGTATTATTGAGCTAATTCTAGATTCAACAAGCTTTTTATTTTCTCTTTCGGGACAACGGGGTTGTGGATGATGAAAAGGCGGAGGATAGTTTCAAATCTAAATAGATATAAAAGTATTATTTTCAAAATTCATATATCTTATTTTCCATAATACTTTATATGGGATTAATAATTCGGCCCGTACAGAAGAAAATAAAAACTTGGTCATTGAGTTTTAAAAAATCCAAGAAAAATGAGTACATCGAATTTATCAAAGATGCAAAAATAGCTAAAAATAAAAGGTACATGTGGGTTCTATCTTCGGTACAAAAAATTGCCACAAATACCCTGAAAAAAAGACAAAAAAGATAAACAGATTAAAAAATATGTAAACTTATAAAATTCATAATAGGTTTAAAACTTTGAACTAGCACATTATGAACTTTGAACTGCTAGGCTAAAAAATTTTACACTAAGAATTTATAAAACCTTTATAATGCTAGGTTGAGAACTTTGAACTCATAATTAATAAACTTTCAACTACCATATCAGAAGCTAAAAAAATACTAGTACAAAAACTTTAAGTTAGAACATTATAAACTTTGTGGTGCCAGATTCAAAACTTTACACTTAAAAAATTTAGAAAGTTTGAGCTATCAAATTACAAACTTTGTAATTCTAGATTTCAATACTTTTGATTAACACAATGTATACTTTGTATTGTTAGCTTTAAAAATCTTTGTACCTAGAATTTATAATTTTTAAAACCATGACACTACATACTTTATAGTGCTAGATACAAAACTTTATGCTCTGAATTTATAAAGCTTTGAACTATCCAATAACAAACTTTGTATTACTAGGTTGAAAAACTTTAGACTATCACATTAAAAACTTTATAATCCTAGGTTAAGAACTTTAAACAAAGAATTTATAAACTTTGAACTACCACATTACAAACTTTCTATCACTAGGTTCAAAACTTTGAACTATCAAATTACAAACTTTACTCTATAGTGCTAGGTTCAAAACTTTACACTCAGAATCATAAACTTTGAGTTTATGACATCACAAACTTTGTACTGCTATAGTTTCAAACTTTACACCATCACATGATGAAATTTGTAGCCCAAGCTTCAAAACTTTGCACACAGAATTAGTAAAAAACTTTGGACTATGATATTACAGAATTTGTACTCCTAGGTTGAAAAACTTTGAACTAACACACTATATTATAAAAAAGGTTTATAGTACTAGCTACAAAACTTTGCACTCTGAATTTGTAAAAACTTTGAACTATCCAATAACAATCTTTGTATCGCTAAGTTGAAAACTTTAAACTATCTCATTAAAAACTTTATAACCCCTAGCTTAAGAACTTTAAACAAAAAAATTATAAAATTTTAACTAGAACATTACAAAACTTTCTATCACTAGGTTCAAAACTTTCAACTATCAAATTAAAAACTTTGCTTTGTAGTGCTAGATTCAAAACTTTACACTCAAAATCATAAAACTTTGAATTTATCACATTACAAACTTCTGTATAGCTCTAGTTTCAAAGTTTGTACTATCACATTATCAACTTTGTAGCAAAAGCTTCAAAACTTTACATATAGGAGGGTGGTATCTTACTGGAATTCTGTGAGGGTACTTCTCCCTGATCCGGTTAGCCTCATACTGTCTCTTCTCTGTAACACAAAGCATGACAGATTAAGTGTTCAATTATGTAACCTGAATAAAAAGCTAATTGCCTTGCAGGGAAATGATGGAACACAGGCCATATCTGACTAAGAACATGTTGGAAATCATAGCTGGGACATAGAATTGTCTTTCTGCAAAGAGAACTCTAAATTACAGAGTCATCAAATGTTTTCAAGCATAAAATTTATCTTAACTCCTTATATAAGGAAAATAAAAAAACTACTATCATCCAGGTCAAGTAGGGCACACATATCAATCAATTGACTGTTACCCACTTAACCAACTCATATAAATTCAACAATAAAAGATAATAACAACTTAGGGCAAAAAGAACAAAATCAGATCACCCCTGTAACTTATCAATGGCATGACCACATTGTTGACCATCAGCAAAGCTTTGATCCTCCAGATGAGGAACCATTTCAGAAAATGTTGACCATCAGCAAAGCTTTCCGAGTAAAAAAATGTATTATGTGATTCATAGAAATTAGTAATTATTAAATAAATTAAATCTCAAACATTTGATCCTCCATATGAGGAACCATTTTAGAAATCTCACACGACAAACCCAATGATCGTTTTGGATTTTCAGATTGACAAGCCACATGTATCATGTACAACTGCTGAATATCCCTGTCAAACACAAAACTGAATGGCGAGAACACTAAGTCAAACTAAATATCCAACACTAAGTCAAGTCACACCATACAGACCCCAAACTTGCTCACTCAAGCACACAGCATGCAGGCTTATAATAATATATGTTACCTTGCTGACAGCCTTCAGTGGGTACCCTCCTCCAAGCCTCGGATCTCTTGAATTAATTTAAAAAAATCAGGATGTCAACTAGCCATCGAAAATCACACTATCTTCTTTTTTAATTACTTCACATGCAGTAGGCCGTGCTGAAATAGATCCACTCTAGTCACTCCCCAACCAAACAAGCAACAGGTTCAAAAATAGTAGCATAGTCTAACTGTCATGGACACCACACACAGCTAAGCCAAACAATACACCCCCTATGGTGTTGATGCAGAGAAGCCATAGGCAGACAATAGGCGCGAAGAGAAATCCGACCCTACGTGTGTCGAAGTGCTGCAAGACGAACAAGCCTACCAGGATCACACATGTTACTATTAGCAAAACAACTAAAAATCATCAAAAATAATCCACATTTCAAAGACAAAACAGAATGGTCACAATCCATGCAGTAATCAGACCTTACCAAGCAGGAACCACATTGTTTGAAAAAAAAAACAGAAGCACGGGTCTTAACTTTGGTGAGATTTCCCAGCACGCTTTGGGAACATGAATGCCAAAGCCAGAAAGTTGTAGATTATCCAATCTGACTGAAGCAGATACTCCTACATCACTGAAGGATGCACTGCAATAGACAGAATGTCACACTCCAATTAAAGGACAATATAGAATGCATACATCTTATGTGCACCCCAGGAGTAGTCGCACACATAAGCCGACAAATTAACAGAAGTATCATCACTGAGTACATACATAACGTTATTACATCACGTAGTTCTTACATAAACAAACGGAAAGGTAAATAGCAACTCTCAGGCGTAGTGTCTGATCAACAGGGAAGGACGACTGGTTGACCCAAACCTAGAAATCTTCCGGGAAGTCCTCGTAGAAACTGTCATCTGTTACCCATCCGGGATTTTTATCCAAAAACAATATAGCAACAAGTGTGAGTACATTCGTACTCCGCAAGTATAGTATGAGGATTCATGAGGCTCAAAAAGGTTAGACATGGTTGACTGCAGTTAGCACTTTTAGTAGTCCAACAATTCATTATTAATCATTATTAAGTGATGCTCAAGCTCCCATTTATCCCACATGATCCACTACTAGAATTAAGAAGAGAAAGCATTAGTGTGATCTCATCATCATCATCATCGTTCATCACGTATCAAGTAACCATTTATTCTGTGAGTTTTCCGGGCCGCTCGTGTCCGTGAGCACGGCTGTTATAACAGTTTTAACACTCTGCAGAGGTTGTGCATCTTTACCCGTGAGTCGTGTTACCCATATGCCCGGGGCCCGTCGACCCCCTAACACTTCCAAGGTGAGCAGGCAGGGTACACTATGAAGCCTTCCATAGGCCTCTTCTAACCAGTTAGGGCCGCTAGGTTTCCTCGGCAGGCAGATATAGAGAACCCCCCTTTCGATGGCACAATTCCCACAGGCTATATACATCTGAACAGAGGTAGTTCTATACCCAACGTGGCAAGCCCATCTTGCGCCCTTTCGGGTAACCTCTAACAAGTTAGAAAAGATCCTACTACTGAGCTAAAGTCAGAGCCATTTAACTCCCACGGTTGCACTGTAAGTCCCAGCTTTTGCCCTACAGATAAGTCCTTACGGAGGGTTTAGGGCAACATGATCAACATCATTTGCTCCATCACCCTATAGTAACACCATTATCATTATGTTTATCCGTTGATTCCATTAATCATAGTGTAGATCATGTTTAATTAGAGCACTAGCATTCTACCCATATGCAATTAATCCCCATAGGAATCAAGGTACAGGTCATCAATTTGCTAGGAAGTCCTTATAGTCGAGCAATATTAGACACATGCATAATGAGTATGTTATATAATGAATAGGACAACAAGGTAGGCCCATGCTATACTTGCCTTGGTTCACGAACTGCTGCCGGTCCTGCTGCTCCTCGTACGCGTCCGGATTCCCGACGTACTCCTCACCGTCTGAACTCGAACGACACGAAGTACAACACGCAATTCGAAGCAGACATACAAGCAAAACATAGCTACTATTAGAACAGTACACCAACAATAAATAAATCTGAATAAAATGTTTACCAAAATCATCTACGTCTCCCTACAATCACATTGACATGAATTGCACGAAAATCGGAGCTACAACGCAAAAGTTACACGCTAAACAAGGTTCCAAAACTAGCTACTAAACTAGACTTAATTGAGAAACTTAAAAGCACGTAGATTACGAAATTACAAAACTAACACAAGTTGAACGGGTCGAATCGGAGCTAAAACGACGATTTTATACACGTTTTACTGCAGTGGCAAAACTGTAAATAGATTGAAAGCATTTCAGAATTAAAATAAATCAAAATTCAGAAAATTCATTAGAACCGAGGACTGCGGGTTAATTATTGAAAAGAACGAGGTCTCTTTAGCAAAATGAACCCCGAAGGGGTATGGAGCTTTCTGAGCCGTTGATCTTGCGATGAGCGACTTGGATTGGATGGAGGAGATGAGGGCGGCGCAGCCCGCCGGAGAAGACGAGCCCGCGGCGGTGCTCCATGGCCGGCGGTGTGCAGCTCGTCGGAGAAGGCGGCTAGGGCGCTACGGTTCTCATCTCGCCAAGCCGAGAACACCGAAAGAGAGCGGGGGAGATGGTGAGTCTGTCCCGGGGCAAAACACGGCCGGGGATAGGCCCGAGGGGCACCCGCCATAGCCGGCGGTGGAAGGGCTCGCCGGAGCAACTAGCTAAGGCCCTAGAGGCCACCAATCGTCACGGGAGAGGGACGGGGAGAAAGAGGAGAGAGAGGCGAAGCTCACCGAGCGAAGAACATAGGCGGAGGCGGCTCGGAGGTGTTAGCCAACGCGGTGGCGGACGGGGCGCTCCGGTGGTTCGTCGCTACGGGCTTCGGGTGCTCAAATGGTGGGGGAATGGAGCAGGAAATGTAGCAGGGGGAGGCGGTGAAGGGGTTGCGGCTCCCTTTTTGAAGGCCGGGCGCGGGGGGGGGGGAGGACGCTCCCACGATGCGGGAGGTGGGCACGGGGTGGGTCATGGCGGTTGCCATGACCGAGTGGCGAGCGGCTGGAGGTTGGAGATGAGAGCGCCGACAGGTGGGCCCGGACGGTCAGTGACCGCGGGAGAGGACATGGGGTGCGGCAACGGCCGTCTGGCCCGGTTGGGCTGGGCCGCAGCCCAAGAGGGAAGGCGCGGGGAGAAGGTGATGGGCCGGCCGAGAAACGGGCCAATAGGCCGATTCCGAGGAAAGAAAAGAAGGCGGGAAAGAATTCATTTTCCTTTTTCAAATTTGATTTTCAAATCACATTTCCAAATGATTTTCAAATCCTTTCAAAAATTTATCAAAACCACTCATCACAAAAATACTTGTGCAACAGCATGCATGCATGAACATTTTCTAACCTTATGATTGATTTTAATTTCCCAAAAATTTATTATTCCCTAAATTTGAATGCACAACAAATTCATATTTAAATCAAATTTATCTATTTTTAAATAATACGAAAATTTAGGGTGTCACAGTTCTACCCCCTTAAAAGAATCTCGTCCTCGAGATTGGATGATGCTTACTCAAAAAGCTGTGGATAAGACTTTCTCAGATCTTCTTCTCTTTCCCACGTAGATTCATCTTCTGAATAATGATTCCATTGCACTCTGCACATCTTTATAGTGCGGCTCCTGGTAACTCTTTCTGCAGTTTCAAGAATCTTTACCGGATACTCCTCATACGTGAGATCTTCTTTAATAGTAAGCTCCTCCAAGGGAATCTGCTCCTCTGGTACCCGCAAACACTTTTTCAACTGTGAAACATGGAACACATCATGCACACCTGATAAACTTTCTGGCAATTCCAATTGATAAGCCACTTCTCCACGTCTCTCCAGAATCTTGAAAGGTCCCACATATCTCGGTGCTAGCTTGCCCTTCATATTGAATCTTCTCACATTTCTCATTGGTGACACCTTCAAATACACATAGTCACCTACTTGGAAACTCAACTCTCTCCTTCGGGTATCAGCATAGCTCTTCTATCTGGACTGTGCTACTCTCAAATTATCCCTAATCATCCTCACTTGTTCCTCTGCATTGCGTAGGACATCAGGTCCAAACACTTGGGTTTCACCTGTCTGATTCCAGAATAGAGGTGTTCTACACTTTCGTCCATATAAAGCTTCGAATGGCGCCATCTTGAGACTTTTCTGGTGACTGTTGTTGTATGAAAACTCAGCATATGACAAACTCTTATCCCAACTAGTCCCATACTGTAAGGCACAAGCTCTCAACATATCTTCCAAGATTTGATTGGTCCTTTCGGTCTGCCCATCAGTTTGGGGGTGATATGCCGAATTGAAATTTAACTTGGTTCCCAAAGCACTGTGTACCTTACGCCAAAAATATGATGTAAACTGAGTTCCTCGGTCAGATACGATCTTCTTTGGAACCCTATGTAGACATACTATTCTCTCCATATACAACTCCGCTAGCTTTGCACCACTATAAGTGGTTTTTTACCGGCAAGAAGTGGGCTACCTTAGTAAGTCGATCCACTATTACCCAGATCGAATCATATCCCTGTTGAGTGCGGGGCAATCTAGTAATGAAGTCCATACCAACTTCTTCCCATTTCCACTCTGGTATTTTCATTGGTTGCAACAATCCTGCAGGCCTTTGGTGCTCAGCTTTCACCCTTTGACAAGTATCACATGTGGCCACATACTCAGCCACATCCCGTTTCAAACCATACCAATACTTCTCTTTGAGGTCCAAGTACATCTTGGTGCTTCCAGGGTGTATAGAATAAGCAGAATCATGTGCCTCTCGCAGAATCATATCACGGATAGCTTTCACTTCAGGTACACATATCCTTTTTCCAAACCATAGAGTACCATTCTCATCCAACTGAAAACCTGGTGCCTTTCCAACCACTACATGCTCAGCAATCTCCTTTAATTTCTCATCCTCCAACTGACCTTTACGTATCTCTTGCTCCAATGTAGGTTCTATAGCCAATTCTACTACATTATTGACAAAACCCAAGTTGAGATGTTCTATTTCAGCTCGCAACTCTGCTGGTATAAATGTCAACTGAAGTCCGTTGGCATAGCTCTTCCGGCTAAGTGCATCGGCAACAACATTTGCCTTTCCAGGATGATAATGCACTTCTAGATTATAATCTTTAATTAATTCCAGCCAACGACGTTGCCTTAAGTTCAACTCGGACTGAGTAAAAATATATTTTAAACTCTTGTGGTCAGTGTAGATGTCACACTTATGTCCGATCAAATAATGCCTCCAGATTTTCAGAGCATGGACAACTGCGGCTAATTCCAAGTCATGGGTTGGGTAATTCAGTTCATGCTTTTTCAACTGCCTGGATGCATAGGCCACAACCTTTCCTTCTTGCATAAGCACACATCCAAGGCCTAGGCGAGATGCATCACAATAAATAGAGAAGCTCTTACTTAAATCAGGTAGGGTCAACACCGGGGCTGTTGTCAACCTTTTCTTTAGCTCCTCAAAGTTAGCCTGACATTTGTCTGACCAAAAAAATTTGGCATTCTTCTCTAATAGAGCTGTCATAGGCTTGGCTAGCTTAGAGAACCCTTCAATAAACCTTCTATAGTATCCAGCCAAACCCAAAAAGCTACGGATTTCACTAGCATTGACTGGGGCTTTCCAATTCAACACATCTTGCACTTTACTGGGATCTACGGCTATTCCACCGTTAGAGACCACATGTCCCAGAAAAGATACTTCTTTCAGCCAGAACTCACATTTGCTCCTTTTTGCATACAATTTATGTTCCCTGAGTTTTTGTAAGACTAACCTTAAGTGTTCAGCATGTTCCTCTTCATTTTTGGAGAATACTAGGATATCATCTATGAATACCACTACAAACTTATCTAAGTACTCCATAAATACTTTGTTCATTAGATACATAAAGTATGCAGGTGCATTTGTCAGTCCAAAAGACATCACTGTGTACTCATAAAGGCCGTATCTGGTAGTAAATGCTGTCTTGGGTATGTCAGATGCATGAATTTTTAGTTGATGATATCCAGAACGGAGGTCAATTTTTGAGAACACACAAGCACCTTTCAACTGATCAAATAAATCATCAATTCTAGGGAGTGGGTATTTGTTCTTGATGGTGACTTCATTAAGGGACCTATAATCGACACACATCCTTCGTGTGCCATCTTTCTTATCCACAAATATAACAGGTGCTCCCCAAGGTGAAGAACTAGGACGAATAAAACCTTTCTCTTGCAATTCCTTAATTTGTTTCTTTAGTTCTTCTAATTCATTTACCCCCATTCTATATGGTCTCTTAGCTATGGGTGCAGTTCCAGGTAAAAGCTCGATAAGGAATTCGATGTCGCGATCAGGTGGCATACCTGGTAGTTCATCGGGGAACACATCTGGGAATTCGTCCACCACCTGGTTCTCCTGGTTAGCAACATCGCTCAGCTGATTGACGGTGGCGGTAGGTTGGGCTTGCACTTCCACTTCGACACAAATTCTATCACCACTTGGAGATGTCACAACCACGGATTTCTCCTGACATTGTATCACTGCCCTATGTTGCTTCATCCAATCCATTCCTAGGATGAGGTCAATTCCAGCGGTTCTCAGAACAATTGGATTTACCTTGAAAGCTACCCCCCTTAAAAATATGCTAGTAGAAGGGCTCCAATAATTTGCTGGCATGCTACCCCCCGGTGAGTTTACTAACATGGGATCCTTCATGGCACACAGGGGTATGCTATGCATTCTAACAAAAGCTTGGGATATGAAAGAATGCGAGGCACCGGAATCAAAAAGTACGGTAGCGGAGATGGTGTTGACGCTAAACGTACCCAGCATAACCTCAGGCGCCTCCTGAGCTGATTCCGACGACACATGATTCACCTTGCCGGTGAACGGAGGTCGAGCGTTGGGTCTCTGGTTGTTCTGCTGGTTCTGCGGAGCCTGCCGGTTCTGCTTCTTTGGGCACTGGTACAAATAGTGTCCCACCTCTCCACAGTTGTAACAGGCATTGGGGTTGCCTGGGGTGCCACTCTTGATTGGGGCATTGTTGGGCACTCCCTGACATGGTGCTTGGTTGCTAGCTTGCTGTTGCTGGGGCGCTGCTGACTCTGATTACCGAACTACGGTGGGTACTGGGGACGCTGCTAGTACTGGTTCCTCTGGGGGTACTGGCCTTTGTTCCATTGGTTGGGTGGCCCTTGGTTCCTCTGTGGAAAACCCTGCTGCGGGAAGGCTCGCGGGCGAGTGTTGCTACCCGATGCCTGTCCCTAGAGCTTCCTCTTCTTGAGGTCCATTTCCTTACGCTTGTTATCAATTACAATGGCACGGTCCACCAACTCTTGGAAACTGGCATATTTGTTGGACATTAGTTGCAGTTGGAGTCCATCATACAGCCCCTTCAGAAAACGGCGCTGTTTATCAGAATCCCTAGCCACTTCAGCTGGGGCATATCGCGACAATTGTGCATACTTATCGCGGTATTCCGCCACGGACATGGACCCTTGCTTGAGAGCCCGGAACTCCTCTTGCTTCAGCTCAATAAGTCCCTCAGGGATGTGATAGGACCTAAAGTTCTCCGTGAACTCTTTCCATGTGACCTCTGGAGCATTCTCTGGACGTCCATACTGGAATGACTCCCACCAATCCTGAGCAGCTCCTTGGAGTTGGCCTGAGGCGTACAAAACTTTCTCCAAGTCGTTGCACTGTGCAATGTTTAGCTGCTTTTCCACAGCTCTCAGCCAGTCATCCGCCTCCATAGGTTCAGAGGCGTGTGTGAACACAGGTGGGCGTCCCTTCAGAAACTCACCACGCTTGTCACGGACCTGCACAGGTGGGGGTGCTCCTGTGGGTTACTCACCGAGACGGTCCATCACTGTCTGCATGAGCTGCGCTTGCATGACCATCAACTGCTCAATGGTCACCGGCGGTGGCGGAGGTGGATCCACCAAAGCTCCGTGTCCACGACCACGGCCACGGCCTCGGCCACGTCCTCCTCTGGCGGCCATCTGTTTCCAAGCAAACGTGCAAACTTTTAGAGATCTCCCAAAAATTTACAAATTATTTACAAAAGGTAAATAACATAACTGAAAATTTCTGGACGAGTGTCTACAACAGCAGACCGAAAACTGGAGTGTAACCCAAGTTCCAGAAATCCAAAATAGGCGTGGCATACATCGTTGGAAAGCTTAAAGAGTCTGCTACAACTTTTGTATAGAACTTTTTCACTGATACAGAGGGCAACATCATCAAAAACTGAGCTAAACAATTTCTGTTCTAGGTTACAGACTGCACAGACTTGCCAGGTTGTAGCAGGCATATCTCTCAAACCAGAATTGATAATGAGGTGATTCCAGTGGGAAATGAGAGGTACACAAGTCTAGTTCTTTCCACAAAAATTTCATAATTTTTGGACGTAGAGATTTAGAGATATGAGACAAACATCGCAGACTGCTCTGAGAAACAGCACAGCAGTGATGCAGAAATTAAACCCCAACTAAGTTAAACAAACACTAACTTAAGGTTTTGATAAAAAGAACATGTGGACAAGCCCACACTGTTCCAGCAATCACACAAACTCCAAATCAACCAAGTTCAACAACACAACCATCGAGACAACGAAGGGTTCACAAAACATACACCAACTTAACACGACTCTCGATTCTAAAACGCATTTAGCAAGACGGGGCTGCAAACACCTAAGGAGCGCGATCCACCATGGTGAACACCCTAGCCTTCTTCTTGTAAATGGTAGGCTGTCCTAGCTGAACGGCCATCACATCTATCTGGTTCTGAAGGCGTTTTTCAGATTTTTGCGCTGCACGAAGCTCTTCCCTGAGTGCTTCATTGACCTCCTGCATGGCGCTGAGGTGCCTCACTGTGGTGTCCAAGGTGGGATCAGAAGCTGGAGGAGCCAACACCACCCATGTCTTCTCCCTTGGGTCATAGCGTGGGAGATACCGGTAGCGATCATTCTGCATATCCTCAAAACGCCTACCATGGTAATGCAGGTACGCCGCCTGCGCAGCATCTTCCATGCTGTCATAGGCACTAGCACGCCTGGCTCGGTGGCTATGGGTGGTCACAACATCCTGAGATTGGTCGGTGTTGTTCCAGGCGGTGATGATCACATTGGTCTTCCAGTACGTCGCCTCCACTGGATGTGTGTGCTCCGCACAGTAGTACTTCACCGAGGCAGCAAACTCTGGATAGTACTCAGCTAGCATGGTGGTGAGGAGGTTGTGGTAATGGGCATCTTCGGGAGCTTCCTTAAACTTGTTCTTGGTGGTCCATCCTATCTCTTCTGGTTCCTCTAATGCAGCTGGGGAGGGCACTGGTGTTGGTGCAGAAGCGGCCTGAGAAGCTAGTGGAGGTGTAGCAGCGGGGACTGGCGCATCCACATGTGGGATAGGTGCAGCCACGGGGGTCGAAGCGGGTCCATCAGATGCAGCAACTGAAAATGCCTCCTCCTCCATGGGTTCCTCCTCTTCCTCGTCAGTGATGTGGACGACCTCTGGCTCCACTGGTGGTACTGCTGGTGGTGCTGGTGGAGCAGGTGCTGCTGGAACGAACTGGGCGACGTAGGCAGCGGCACTAAGGCGAGGCATCTATAGTTTTGATATAAAGTATTATCAGAGTCAATATTTTATGCAATAGAATAAAGAATAGAGCATAAATTTTTTAATAAAATATCAAGAGTGAGGTAGTAGCAAATAAATAAATAAAGTCAATCTCCTAGAAACGACCATTTCTACCTAGGTTTGCGTCCTACAGTCCACACAGCTCTAATACCAATTTGTCACACTCCAATTAAAGGACAATATAGAGTGCATACATCTTATGTGCGCCCCAGGAGTAGTCGCACACATAAGCCGACAAATTAACAGAAGTATCATCACTGAGTACATACATAACGTTATTACATCACGTAGTTCTTACATAAACAAACGGAAAGGTAAATAGCAACTCTCAGGCGTAGTGTCTGATCCACAGGGAAGGACGATTGGTTGACCCAAACCTAGAAATCTTCCGGGAAGTCCTCGTAGAAATTGTCATCTGTTACCCATCCGGGATTTTTATCCAAAAACAATATAGCAACAAGTGTGAGTACATTCGTACTCCGCAAGTATAGTATGAGGATTCATGAGGCTCAAAAAGGTTAGACACGGTTGACTGCAGTTAGCACTTTTAGTAGTCCAACAATTCATTATTAATCATTATTAAGTGATGCTCAAGCTCCCATTTATCCCACATGATCCACTACTAGAATTAAGAAGAGAAAGCATTAGTGTGATCTCATCATCATCATCATCGTTCATCACGTATCAAGTAACCATTTATTCTGTGAGTTTTCCGGGCCGCTCGTGTCCGTGAGCACGGCTGTTATAACAGTTTTAACACTCTGCAGAGGTTGTGCATCTTTACCCGTGAGTCGTGTTACCCATATGCCCGGGGCCCGTCGACCCCCTAACACTTCCAAGGTGAGCAGGCAGGGTACACTATGAAGCCTTCCATAGGCCTCTTCTAACCAGTTAGGGCCGCTAGGTTTCCTCGGCAGGCAGATATAGAGAACCCCCTTTCGATGGCACAATTCCCGCAGGCTATACACATCTGAACAGAGGCAGTTCTATACCCAACGTGGCAAGCCCCTCTTGCGCCCTTTCGGGTAACCTCTAACAAGTTAGAAAAGATCCTACTACTGAGCTAAAGTCAGAGCCATTTAACTCCCACGGTTGCACTGTAAGTCCCAGCTTTTGCCCTACAGATAAGTCCTTACGGAGGGTTTAGGGCAACATGATCAACATCATTTGCTCCATCACCCTATAGTAACACCATTATCATTATGTTTATCCGTTGATTCCATTAATCATAGTGTAGATCATGTTTAATTAGAGCACTAGCATTCTACCCATATGCAATTAATCCCCATAGGAATCAAGGTACAGGTCATCAATTTGCTAGGAAGTCCTTACAGTCGAGCAATATTAGACACATGCATAATGAGTATGTTATATAATGAATAGGACAACAAGGTAGGCCCATGCTATACTTGCCTTGGTTCACGAACTACTGCTGGTCCTGCTGCTCCTCGTACGCGTCTGGATTCCCGACATACTCCTCACCGTCTGAACTCGAACGACACGAAGTATAACACGCAATTCGGAGCAGACATACAAGCAAAACATAGCTACTATTAGAACAGTACACCAACAATAAATAAATCTGAATAAAATGTTTACCAAAATCATCTATGTCTCGCTACGATCACATTGACATGAATTGCACGAAAATCGGAGCTACAACGCAAAAGTTACGCGCTAAACAAGGTTCCAAAACTAGCTACTAAACTAGACTTAATTGAGAAACTTAAAAGCTTCTAACAGGTCCATCAGTGGCACTAATACGTAGATTACGAAATTACAAAACTAACGCAAGTTGAACGGGTCGAATCGAAGCTAAAACGACGATTTTATACACGTTTTACTGCAGTGGCAAAACTGTAAATAGATTGAAAGCATTTCTGAATTAAAATAAATCGAAATTCAGAAAATTCATTAGAACCGAGCACTGTGGGTTAATTATTGAAAAGAACGGGGTCTCTTTAGCAAAATGAACCCCGAAGGGGTATGGAGCTTTCTGAGCCGTTGATCTTGCGATGAGCGACTTGGATTGGATGGAGGAGATGAGGGCGGCGCAGCCCGCCGGAGAAGACGAGCCCGCGGCGGTGCTCCATGGCCGGCGGTGTGCAGCTCGTCGGAGAAGGCGGCTAGGGCGCTACGGTTCTCATCTCGCCAAGCCGAGAACACCGGAAGAGAGCGGGGGAGATGGCGAGTCTGTCCCGGGGCAAAACACGGCCGGGGATAGGCCCGAGGGGCACCCGCCATAGCCGGCGGTGGAAGGGCTCGCCGGAGCAACTAGCTAAGGCCCTAGAGGCCACCAATCGTCACGGGAGAGGGACGGGGAGAAAGAGGAGGGAGAGGCGAAGCTCATCGAGCGAAGAACACGGGCGGAGGCGGCTCGGAGGTGTTAGCCGACGCGGTGGCGGACGGGGCGCTCCGGTGGTTCGTCGCTACGGGCTTCGGGTGCTCAAATGGTGGGGGAATGGAGCGGGAAATGTAGCAGGGGGAGGCGGTGAAGGGGTTGCGGCTCCCTTTTTGAAGGCCGGGCGCGGGGGGGGGGAAGGACGCTCCCACGATGCGGGAGGTGGGCACGGGGCGGGTCATGGCGGTTGCCATGACCGAGTGGCGAGCGGCTGGAGGTTGGAGATGAGAGCGCCGACAGGTGGGCCCGGACGGTCAGCGACCGCGGGAGAGGAGATGGGGCGCGGCAACGGCCGTCTGGCCCGGTTGGGCTGGGCCGCGGCCCAAGAGGGAAGGCGCGGGGAGAAGGTGATGGGCCGGCCGGGAAACGGGCCAACAGGCCGATTCCGAGGAAAGAAAAGAAGGCGGGAAAGAATTCATTTTCCTTTTTCAAATTTGATTTTCAAATCACATTTCCAAATGATTTTCAAATCCTTTCAAAAATTTATCAAAACCACTCATCACAAAAAATACTTGTGCAACAGCATGCATGCATGAACATTTTCTAACCTTATGATTGATTTTAATTTCCTAAAAATTTATTATTCCCTAAATTTGAATGCACAACAAATTCATATTTAAATCAAATTTATCTATTTTTAAATAATACGAAAATTTAGGGTGTCACACAGAATCATTCTTCTCCATCAGAAATTCAAACTCAGAGCATTCAACAGACAATTTATTCTTCTTTCATGTCCGTTGTCCTCAGTACAAAGACATGGGAGTCATCAAGGCATCGAACTTGTATAATGACATTGTCAAACCGCACCTGACCACAGTTCAGAAGCACAGTTGAAAACAGTCTCAAGCTAACTTATCCTCCAGGAAGTTAACTACACCTTCAGTCATCTCATGCAACATTTCACCCTAACAAGTAGAACAGGAGGCGAAACTTTTTGTCGGTGTTTAAGCAAAGCATCGAAATAACTTGACTACAAGTACAGGCGTCTAATATGCAAGTACCTGAGGGTCCAACGATGCCAGCACTCGCTTCTTCTCCTTAGATAACTCCGTGTAGTATGGCCGCTACTTCCTCGGTGTAGGCTCCCTTCAGAATAGACACCATTGATGCGTCAGTCTCTTAGTTAAGCAATCAATCTCACAAAGACACGATAAGAGATACTCCATTACAGAACAATGCCACAGTGGTTCGGGTGCACAACAGAAGCGCGGCCACTGCTCCAGGCGGCGCGAACGCAGGGGTCCGACAATCGTACCCTAGTGTGAGTGAGACGTCCACGCTGCACACAACGGCGTCGATCGCGTGTGCAGCCCAAGGCTAGGCGGCGAGCTCGACCTCGGCAGCGGCGGCGCGGTCGAACATGGCGGGCCAGGACGGAGACTGCCCGGCCCGGGAGGCGGCGTTGAGCGTGGCGACGCCGAGCTGGAGCCCACACACAAAAGCTCAATTCGAAAGCACAAGCATGAAGTTACCCGCATCACATCGATTTGCATTCCCCACCCAACATCGATGATTAGGATGAACCCTATCAACCAGTGGATCGATCCTCTTTCACCTAGCCCACAAATCGAGGAAAACCAGAGGACAAAGGGATGGCGGACGGGGTAGTGGCGCCTACCTAGAAGAGCTGGAGTCGTTGGAGGAGGTCGCCGGTGACGACGTCGACGTCCTCACAACGGCGTGGCTGGTAGTCGTGACGCAGTAGGGTTTGGATCCTTCTTCCCAGTCCCCACTGCAGCTGCTGGATCTCGATGGCGCGGCGGACTCGCCGGGGCCCCTCGCTTCGGTCCTCGGCTCACTTGAATCAGCCTCCACCACCTCCGCCTCCAACTCGAATCGAGGTCACGTCGCCGAATCTACCCCAAAATCGAGGCCTCGCCAGTGATGAATCCGCCGCAAATCGAGGCCTCACCGACGACAGAGGACTCGCACCGGCATCGACGGGAGAGGAGATCAGCTGGTGCTGCCCCCCCAAATCGATGCCTTGCAGGTGTCGCCGCTCGCTTCCACCTCCGCCTCGAAAGAGACCAAGGGCTTGTTTAGTTTTCAAAATTTTGCAAAAATTTTTCAAGATTCCCCATCACATCGAATCTTTAGACACATGCATGAAACATTAAATATATATAAAATATAAAACTAATTACACAGTTTAGACGAAATTCACGAGACGAATCTTTTAAGCCTAATTAGACCATGATTGAACACTAATTGTCAAATAATAACGAAAGTGCTACAATATCATTTCCTAAAAACTTTCGTGAACTAAACAAGGCCCAAGCGAACACGGTGAGTGGGGAGAAAGGGGAAAAGAACAGAGTGCGATAAAAAAATAACAGGAATGGAAAGAAACTGGACGCAAGTAGACGTGGAAGCAATAAAAGGAAGGCATGCGACGCTACACAGGGTGAACGCGCGCGTCATATAAGATTTGTCGCCTGACCCCGCTCACAAATCCCGTCCAGGCCGTTTCCCCCGTCCAGGCCCTTGTCCGAAACAAACCCCCCGTCCAGGACGTTTCCACCTCCAGGCAGTTTCCGAAACAAACTACATTATCCTTCTTTACGGCAACATCCGTTATCTCATTTAGAAAGGAACTGATGCAAGAATACGAAAAAATGGAGGGTTCCAGGTGAAAAAATACAAACAAATATAAACAGCAAATGAATAGCAAAAGCTGATCTCAAATCTGTACCTATATAATAATAATAATAATAATAATAATAATAATAATAATAATAATAATAATAATAATAATAATAATAATAAAGAGCCAAATTTCAGACTTTTTTTCGTCCATCCATTTGTTTGGCCCGTCTCCCTTTAACTACTGGATAATAGAGAGATTCTTTTGTCCGGACTTATATATATATAACCCGTACTTATATGAGTTAGAATAGCTCGCGTCTAAACCAATATGAAGTAGGAATCCTAATCTAAATAGATTCCTTAGATCATGAGTACTCTAAATAGAACTTTTCCATATATATATATATATATATATATATATATATATATATATATATATATATATATATATACACTCTATAGCTAGCAACAAAATAACTTATTTTGTAGCCACCTCTATTTACGATAATTTTATATACTAATTTACGACAATGTCAGTATATATTTACGATAGTTGAATTACACACATGAGGATATTTACCATAATGTTCTAGTAAATCACTTAGTAAGGAGTTACTATAATCTCGTAAATTAGTATAGAGCTATTACCCTACAGCTGGCTACAAAATAAATATCCTGATGTGTTATAGTAATTCAACTATCGTAAATATATACTGACATTGTTGTAAATTAATATATAAAATTATCGTAAATAGAGGTGGCTACAAAATAACTTATTTTGTAGCTACCTATAGAGTATACTCTCCCTATATATATATATATATATATATATATATATATATATATATATATATATATATATATATATATAGACACACACACCCCTAATAATAAAAAGGCAAAATTTTCTTCTCCCTAACTAACACACACTTTGCACAAAACTTTCCGTTTGCGGTGGAACGGAAGACTTTGTCCTAACACGTGTACGCCTGTCCATGTTTATAGTCCAGCCTTTGCACGCCACCACCGGGAGGCCAGGGAAGTCCATATACGATTGCCCTTCTCTGATTGAGATTCAAAAAGGTGGAAAGGGTGCGATTGCCCTTCTCTGATTGAGATTCAAAAAGGTGGAAAGGGTGCGAACGGACACGTAACCAAAAAAAAGAGAAACAGAAGTAGAACACCAATTAAACAGGAGAAGGTACGTGCCTACGTGAAGATATAACTCATGTCGTCGTTGTCATCAACTACTGCGCCCTGCTCACCGCCGCCGACGACATCGACTGTTCCTTCATGCTGCTCGATGCGGACATAGGTAGGAACCTGGACTGCACGTCGATGTGCATTAGGGTGCAGACTGTGTCGTCGTCGGACTCGGACAACGGCGGTGGCGCCCAATGGATGCCCATCAATATCACCAACGACCACCCATGCCCTTGGTGGTGCAGGAGCCAGGACAGAGACAACTACGCCATGGCCATCAGCGGCGGCGTCGTTAACTGACTCATACATGTCTGGCGGCGCCTGCTTGCTGAGCGAGGACGACGTCGGCGAGTACATCTTGAACTACGACATGAACGTGGCCGGCGTGGGCTTAGTTCACATCCCCGAGGACCACCAGCGCGCTAGCACGCGGAGAGGGTCTAGATTGTCGCTATCCTAGCTAGCGTCATCGCCGGGCAGGAAGCCGAGCTTCGTCGCCACCACTACAGGAATCAGGCGCTTTGCCGAGTGTCCAGGACACTCGGCAAAGCCATAAATACACTCGGCAAAGGCTTTGCCGAGTGCCGCACTCGACAAAGAGTACATGGCAAAAAATTCGTCGGCAAAGACCTCTTTGCCGAGTGTTTTTTGTCGGGCACTCGGCAAAGGCTTTGCCGAGTGCCACGACAGCACTCGGCAAAGAAAAGTTACCGTGACGGGGAGATAACGTTAACGGGTGCTTTGCCGAGTGTCCCACAGGTGGGCACTCGGCAAAGATTTTTTTTAAAAAAAATTCTTTGCCGAGTGTCCCACTGCCCAGCACTCGGCAAAGATTTTTTTTTTGAAAATTCTTTGCCGAGTGCCCGCCCAGTGGCACTCGGCAAAGAATTTTTTTTAAAAAAAATTCTGTGCCGAGTGCCACACTCGGCAAAGATTTTTTTTTTGAAAATTCTTTGCCGAGTGCCCTATGGCTGGCACTCGGCAAAGAAAAAAAAATTTAACAAAAATTCTGTGCCGAGTGCTACACTCGGCAAAGAAAAACATTTTTTTTTGAAAATTCTTTGCCGAGTGCCCTATGGCTGGCACTCGGCAAAGAAAAAAAAATTTTAAAAAAAAATTCTGTGCCGAGTGCTACACTCGGCAAAGAAAAACATTTTTTTTTAAAATTCTTTGCCGAGTGCCCTATGGCTGGCACTCGGCAAAGAAAATAGTTTTTTTTGAAATTCTTTGCCGAGTGTCTTCTTCTTGACACTCGGCAAAGCAAAAAAAAAATTAAAAAAATTCTTTGCCGAGTGTCCTCTTTTCTGGCACTCGGCAAAGCTGGGAAATTTGTAAAATTGGCTTGCTTTTTCCAGCTTTGCCGAGTGTTTTTGTGATTGCACTCGGCAAAGGCATCCTTTGCCGAGTGTTACACTCGGCAATGTGACCATAACCACCCTATTTTTTTGAATTTTACATTCCATCGCAACAAAAATAATATTTCACATATATATCAAATTCATCACATATATCTCACATACATCACAATATATATATCAAATTCATCACATATATCTCACATACATCACAATATATATATCAAATTCATCACATATATCTCACATACATCACAACATATATAACATAAGTGCATCGTAAGTCCAAATAGCTAACACAAGTTCATCACAAGTCCAAATAACTAACACTAGTGCATCACAAGTCCATCACTAAGTGAACAACAACTAGAAAGACAACTACCAAGATCCCCAAGCTCCCCACTGAGACTGTGGTGTACCATGAACTGGATCATTCAAGGGCCCGAGAGGTGGATTATTCGAACCCGCCGATTGAGGCTGCACAAAGGAGAAGACATTGCATATGTGAGACAATAATCCACTAGGCTACAAGTAGTGTTACGGTTTGGCCCTAAGCATGAACATACAAACTTAAACAATAATATTTATACTTACAGGAGTAGCATGCCCTAAAGGTGGAGGTGGCGGTGAAACGAATAGCGAAGCTGGCGGAGCTACACCCGTCTTTTGCCCAAGAGCTTGCATGTACTGGAGAACCTCCGCCATCTGCTGCTGCTGCCTCTGCTCCATCGCAATGCGCTGGGCCTCCATAGCCTCCATCCTCTGGCGATCGGCCTCCCGCAGGGCCTCCAATTGCTTGATCTGGGTCTGCAATATTTCACCACAATGTTTAAACAATACAAAGCTAAGATATGTAAATATTAATATATGACGAATAAAATAGGAATCACCTGGAGTGATAAAATCCGCTGCTGTGAAGTCTCTGGCCGTGGACGTATGGGAATGCTTGCGTTCGTGCTCCGTGCTCGGATTTGGGAGAGGGAGGGAGTAGAGGTAGCGTCGATGACGCCGTCGCCAAGATAGTACCGCCCATGCTTCTTGCCTCCTCCAATCCTCATGACGACCTCTGAATCAAAGTCCTGGGAGCTTGGGTCGTAGTCGTCTCCATGGAGAGCCCTTGCCGCCGATGTGTACTCATTGATACGGGTGTAGACGGACGGGTTGCTGTACGCCTCGGGCGGGTCCTCCGGGTTGTAGGAGACGTCGGACGTCGCCTTACCCTTGTGGGCCATAGCATATGCCATGAACGTGGTGCACTCCTGGCCCGCATGTGACGCCGACTACGAGAAATACAAAGATAATTAGAAATCAGGCAAAAATAAGCATTAGAATAGAGAAATGAATTCGAGTACCCATGCTTGTCTGTATGCGGCAAGGTTACGGCTGCCTTGATGGTGCGGTACACCTGGCATCAACAATCATCGCTCTCGGGCAGCGTTGTGCGCTTCAATCCACTCGGGGCCGCACCACCTGTCCACTATCATTTCCCAGCATTCGGGATACGCGGCGCACCACCATGGACACATCTGCACGTCATCAAGTATTTGACATATAAGATGAACAAATTAAGAGTACTTAATGTCAAAAGGAATCAATATTAATGTTCTTTATCTACCTGTATGTACTGGTCTCGGGTCAGCGTCATGCTTCTTGCTTGTGGCTTCTTAACATCCTCTCCAAGGATCGACCTGTAGTAAGTGACGATAGCCTGGACGATAGCCACTCTTTATGTGTCAAGGTCTTAGTGGTTGATGCACTTGCGCAGCCGAGTTGCCCTTGGAAAAGGCTGAGGTTCAATTCATTTTCACCAGCATTGTAACGAGGGGGTGGATTATGCATGCTTGGAAGGTTCTCGGCGTAGTATTTCTCTGTGAAGTTTGACACCTCCTCCAGAATGTATGCCTCTGCAATAGAAGCCTCAATTTTCCCTTTATTTCTACATTTTTTGCGAAGAGTCTTTAGACATCTCTCGATTGGATAGCACCAACGGGCCTGCACGGCCCCCCATTCGTGCCTCATACGGGAGGTGCAATATCAAATGCTGCATCGGATTGAAGAAGCCGGGTGGGAAGATCTTCTCCAACTTACAGAGCAACACAGGTGCCTCGTTTTCCAAGTCATCAATTATGGTCCGAGATAACTCCTTAGCACAAAGCTGGCGGAAGAAGTAGCTTAACTCTGCCAGCGCTAGCCACACATGCTCAGGAACATAGCCTCGAACCATTGCCGGAAGAAGCCGCTCAAGCCATATGTGGTAGTCATGACTCTTCATCCCGTTGACTCGCAGAGTAGATAAGTTCACTCCCCTCCTCAGATTCGCTGCATACCCATCAGGAAACATTAGCGTCTGCATCCATTCAAGTACTTCCCTCCTGTATTTCCTAGCCAAGACGAAATCAGTCTTAGGCCTTTTCCATGTCTTGCCGGCTCGAGGAGGCTGCATCTCTTGTTTTGGTCTATCGCATAACGTTGCTAAGTCCACTCTAGCCTTAGGGTTGTCTTTTGACTTTTTAGTTTCCATGATGGTTCCCCAAAGTGCCTCGGCGACATTCTTTTTAGTGTGCATTACATCAATGTTATGTGGGAGAAGGAGGTCATCAAAATAGGGGAGCCTCGTCAACCCCGACTTATGAGTCCACATGTGTTCCTCACCATACCCCACAAAACCACCACCTTCTTGATTAGGCACGAGAGCATCTATCTGAGCATGAATCTCGGCACTAGTCATCATTTGCGGTGGAGGGTGTTTCACTACGACACCTTTCATAAAGTTCTTGATGTCTTGTCTGAATGGATGGTCAAGAGGGAGGAATTGACGATGTTTGTCGAACGACGAATACTTGCCACCCTTCTGTAACCAAATGAACCTCAGACGTTCCTTGCATATTGGACATGGAAACTTTCCATGAACACACCAGGCGCAGAATATCCCATAGGCCAGGAAGTCATGCAGAGAGTAGTGGTACCAAACGTACATTTTGAAGCTTGTCTTTGTAGCTCGATCGTATGTCCATACGCCTTCCTCCCAAGCACTGACCAATTCATCAATCACAGGCTCCATGTACACACCCATATTACTCCCTGGATGTCCAGGAATTATCAATGACAAGAATATATTCTGTCTTTGAAAGCATACGCCGAGGGGGAGATTGAGGGGGATAATGAACACGGGCCAACATGTGTATGGGGCAGCCATCAATCCATAAGGATTGAACCCATCTGTTGCCAGCACAACACGTACATTACGAGCCTGATCTGCTTTCTCATGATAAATGCAATCAAAGCGGGTCCATGCTTCACCATCAGATGGATGTACCAGTTTGTCAGCATTGTATCGTTTTCCCTTTTTGTGCCATGTCATCTGTTTCGCGGATTCCTCGGTCATGTATAGCCGTTGGATCCTCGGTATGAACGGGAGGTACCGTAGGATCTTCACAGGGATCGTAAGCTGCCTCTTCTGGCCATCACCAGAGTCTACCTCTAGGTACCTGGATGATTTACACTTTGGACAGTAATTTGCATCCTTGTGTTCTTTTCTAAATAGGACGCACCCCTTCGGACAAACATGTATCTGATCATATGGCATCTTGAGTGCACGAAGGAGTTTCTATGACTCGTACATGCTCTTTGGCAGAATGTGGCCATCCGGAAGCAGGCTGCCAATCACGGTCAACATACTATCGAAGTGTTCTCGACTCATGCTACACTCAGACTTCAACCCCATTAAACGTCCAATGGCATCCAGTTGAGAAACTGTTGTCTGGTCGTGAAGGGGTTTCTGTGCTGAAGACATCATGTCATAAAACGCCTTTGCCGTTTCCTCCATCTCCTCCTCCGTACGTCCTTTAGTGTATTGTGCTTCATGAAAGTCATCTAACATATCTGCTACCCCGGCAGCAGGATCAAAATCCTCGACGCGGGGTCTCACCACCTCCTCTCTTAGACGATGGGCTTCACCATGGTGGACCCACCGAGTATAGTCCGGCGTAAATCCATTCTTCAAAAGATGTTTACCCATATCCACCTTGTTTTTCCTTTTTCTATTTGCACATCTCTTGCAGGGACACAAAACTAGAAACGCTCCTTTAGCAGACTCGCCAAATGCTAGTTCCAAGAAATCATTGGTCTTCATCATCCATTCAGTGGTGAAATCACTCTGACTTGAATGACCCGTGTACATCCACTCACGGTCATCCATCCTCTAACATATATACCAGCGAGCAAAGTAATCATCAATTGCAGCTACATGTCGTTCGTACTATCTAATAGGTGAGGATAGGTCCTAATCCCACCCGCGGATGCGTAGATGAGGTTACTTTCCCTGCTCTACTCTTATCGGAGACAGAATTTCGGCAGCACCTCCCCGCTGTTCTCCCGATACACGTCCTAGCAGTGTGTATCCGGAGAACAACAGGGAGATGATGCCGAAACCCTGTCTCGAATCGGAGCAGACCAAGGAAACTAACTCATCTACACATCCACGGGCTGTCCAAAATACGTGGACAATCCGAAATAGATACGGTCATAGATATACAAAGATCTGCATACCAATAACTGTATCTCTTTCGAACGGGAGACGCCTAACCGAGTTACGTGAGCTACGACTATGATAAAGAAAGGGGTTATACCTAGGGTGCCGGTGGAGTCAGGATAGCGGAGCCGTGGCGAGTCGGTGCAGTGGCGAGGCGACGCGGTGCAGGCAGACCCGCAAAACCGAGGAAGACGATTGACGTACTCCGACTCCGCTTCAACGGGCTCTTCTCTGCAAAAAGAAAAAGAAAAATAATACTGTTAATTAAAAATTTTGGTAGAACCTCCCCTGCACGGAAAGTTTCGAATACCTGCAAAAAAAACATGTATATTTTTTCCCTACTGTATATACTAGTTTTTTGGCTGCCGTATATGTATCCATGTGAAAACAGCTAGTATGGATGCATACTTTATATACTAGTTTTTTATTTACTACCGTATATATATGCATCCATGTGAAAACATCTAGTATGTATGGATGCATACTTGTTGAGTATGCGTACATACGTACTGCTATAGTAGTATGCATGCATACAGTCACGTATCACTAGATTAATTAGAGTATGTGTTCATACTATTAGAAGCATGTATGCATTTATACTCAGAGTATATGCATATACTTTTCTTCACAGGAGAGTACATTTTTTATAAGGAGTAGTATGAATACGTACATGCTTTTATGGAGTATGAATACGTACACGCTTATAGGGATTGGTTAATCGCTAGCTGCTGTATATATCTCTAAATTTTTCCTATGTGCGCCCAGTGTTTTTTTGCTTCCAATCTCTGCTGTATCTCTTTTCGCTTCATCAAAGTAATACTCCCTCCGGTCCTATTTACCTGGCGCGCAAGCGTTTTTCATTTCGGCCGTAATAGGAGGCGGGCTGGAATATCAATGGGCTTGGTCATTACTTCCGCCGGACGGATGCTGCATGCATGCACGAGCTAGAACTATGAAGCGGTGCTGCATGCACTAGTACTGATTATTTTATTTGTCCTTTGCGGCTAGGATGAGCGGATGACTTTGCTGCCGGTGCCTGGCTGCTAATCACAATGCAGCTAATCGCACACGGTTAAATATCTGGATCCCGGCGCTAGTAATACTTGTGAAAAGTAATACCTGGATCCCGGCGCGGCGGATGTAGATGTTCGGGGGAGCAGCTACCGCGGACGGGGGAGCAGCGGCCGCGGACGGCGCAGCAGCGGCCGGGCTCACGTCGGAGGCAGCTCACGGCGCAGTGGCGTGAAAATGGAGCTCGGGACTCTGCAGTGGCGAGAAGAGGCAAAGGGAAAGAAGGCCTTCGGGTGTACTCTGCACTTAGGGTCATCGACTGTATTTTGCAGTCAGCAATCTTTGCCGAGTGCCAGATCGCCGGCACTCGGCAAAGATTTTATTTTTTTAAAAAAATTTCTTTGCCGAATGCCAGATCGCCGGCACTCGGCAAAGATTTTTTTTTGCCAATTTTTTTTTTAAATTTTGCAGATTTTTTAAAAAAATTTCTTTGCCGAGTGCCAGATCGCCGGCACTCGGCAAAGATTTTTTTTTTGCTAAAAATTTTTTTAAAATTTTGCAGATTTTTTTAAAAAATTTCTTTGCCGAGTGCCAGATCGCCGGCACTCGGCAAAGATTTTTTTTCCAAAAAAAATTTTAAATTTCGCAGATTTTTTAAAAAAAATTTCTTTGCCGAGTGCCAGATCGCCGGCACTCGGCAAAGATTTTTTTTCCCAAATTTTTTTTTAAATTTCGCAGATTTTTTTTTTAAATTTCTTTGCCGAGTGCCAGATCGCCGGCACTCGGCAAAGATTTTTTTTTGTTTTTTGCCAAAATTTTTTTTAAAATTTCTCAGATTTTTTTTTAAATTTCTATGCCGAGTGCTAGATCACCGGCACTCGGCAAAGATTTTTTTTTTGCCAAAAAAAATTTTAAATTTCTCAGATTTTTTCTTTAAAAATTTCTTTGCCGAGCGCCAGATCGCCGGCACTCGACAAAGATTTTTTTTTGCCAAATTTTTTTTTAAATTTCTCAGATTTTTTGATCTTTTTCTTTAAAATATCTTTGCCGAGTGCTAGGATGCTGGCACTCGGCAAAGAACTTCTTTGCCGAGTGCCAGCCTGCTGGCACTCGGCAAAGATTTTTTTTTTTGCACCCAAATTTTTTTATAGCCCTAATATAATATTAGGAGCTACATTTTAAATTTTGATATATTTTTTATGTTTTTTGCTACACTTAGTTAATTTGTATCATTTACTTGAATTTTTTCGTAAAAAGCAAATTTTAACTGCAGGTGCATGTAATAATGAAATTTAGCCATTCAAAAAATAATATTCATGCTTTTGAGTGTATTATGAGGCGCTATCTAGGAATATACCCGAAATTTCGAACATCATGTTCACGAAACATGGGCACCGACTTGCGGGCGATTTGTTTTTAAATTCTATTAAATACAAACGAAGTCCGAAAATCACAAAAATTGCCAAGATGTCATGATATCGCATGTAGATGCTATGATAAAAATTTAAGAATGTTTCAAGGAAGTTGTGACGTACGTTGCTTGAAACCCAGACATCTCCACATGTGTTATCACAATATCACATGTGGTTTGTCTGGGTTTCAAGCAACGTACGTCACAACTTTCACAAAACATTCTTAATTTTTTATCATAGCCTCTACATGCGATATCATGACATCTCGGTAATTTTTATGATTTTCGGACTTCGTTTGTATTTAATAGAATTTAAAAACAAATCGCCCGCAAGTCGGTGCCCATGTTTCGTGAACATGATGTTTAAAATTTCGGGTGTGTTCCTAGATAGCGCCTCATAATACACTCAAAAGCATGAATATAATTTTTTGAATGGCTAAATTCCATTATTCCATGCACCTACAGTTCAAATTTGCTTTTTACGAAAAAATTCAAGTAAATGATACAAATTAACTAAGTGCAGCAAAAAAACATAAAAAATGTATCAAATTTTAAAATATAGCTCCTAATACTATAGTAGGGCTTCACAAAAAATTTGGGTGCAAAAAGAAAAAAAAAATTAAATTCTTTGCCAAGTGCCAAGATTCTGACACTCGGCAAAGAAATTCTTTGCCGAGTGTCAAACTTCTGGCACTCGGCAAAGTAATAAAAAAAACTTTGCCGAGTGCCAAACAGCAGGCACTCGGCAAAGGATCACCGTTCGGGCTCACCATCTGTGCGTACGTCTTTGCCGAGTGTAAATCTTTACCGAGAGCTGGACACTCGGCAAAGAATTTCTTTACCGAGTGTATTTCTTTGCCGAGTGTCTGGCACTCGGCAAAGCGATCTTTGCCGAGTGTAAATCTTTGCCGAGAGCGGCACTCGGCAAAGAGTGTCTTTGCCGAGTGCCCGATATTTGGCACTCGGCAAAGCATATGACACTCGGCAAAGATACTGTTTCCGGTAGTGCACGGACCAGTGCATAGTGTCCGTCTCGCCGGGTTGTCATTAGGAGGCTCCTAGGCGCAGGACGTGGAGATTGTCGACATATGATGGCGAAGTGGTGGCCGCTGTTAGGGTTGAAGCCATGGATGGATCATCGGCTCGAGCTTGGAGAGCCTCGGCGATCAGAGGAGCGGCGTGGTGTTCTTGCTATTTCATGGTGTCTTTGTTGTGCTCAACATGAAGACGGCGGCAACGTCTGTGACGTGATCGGGAGGAGAAACGGGCATCCGGTACGAAGTGGAACGCATCTCGGCTACATCTGATTTTTGGGTTGCAAATTCCGTTTGATTCTTGGATTTATTTTTGTCTTTTGGTTGTGTCCATTCGTTCGTCCGTGTTCTCTTCCGTTTCCATCTTTTTTTTTTGGCAAATCCTATCTGTTTTCCTTTTTTTCTTTAGGATTTTTTTTTGTTTCCGGTACCTCCGCTCATCCGCTCAGGTCAGTTTTTCTTTCCACAGTAAAAAACAAATAATAAACATGATATATTATAGGTATGTGAACGATTGATCCTCTCCTATCCCTAAGTAAATAAAGATTTCAATTGTGTTGATGTAATTTTAATTAGAAATAAAACTTCTTTTTATTAAAACCTAGATTAGTTGATAGTTCAAGTAATTAAACCGTGAGCTAAAATCTTGAGCAGTTTGTTATCTCATCTAGCCTAAATAATTAATGTATCTCCATAATGCCTGATGAGGGCTAACTGTTGTTGGCTTTAATCATATATTAAAATTACAGTTTTTTGTAATGACAGAACTCGATGTTTAACTATAGCAACATATGGATAATAAAAATTAAAGTTATGATATATTTATGTTTATGTTCTATATTTGTGTGCTTTATGATAGAAGAAAAAAAAATCAAGTTTGTATTTTAATTCAATATAGGATCAATAGTACATTATCACATTATTGTCAACATTAGCTTTAAATTTATATAATGGTTAAATGTAAGTAATATGTATCAATCTTATTGTCACATTATAAACGTTTGATTTTTTTTTTGCCCGTTGCAACGTACGGACATATTTGCTAGTCTATTACAATCTAAAAAATAACTAATCTTATTGTCTGCGTCGTCCTGCGTTAACCCCGCCTGACCCCGCTCACAAATCCCGTCCAGGCCGTTTCCCCCGTCCAGGCCCTTGTCCAAAACAAACCCCCCGTCCAGGACGTTTCCATGTCCAGGCAGTTTCCGAAACAAACTACGTTATCCTTCTTTACGGCAACATCCGTTATCTCATTTAGAAAGGAACTGATGCAAGAATACGAAAAAATGGAGGGTTCCAGGTGAAAAAATACAAACAAATATAAACAGCAAAGCATCTCCAAGAGTTCGTCAAAATTCACTTGACAAATATCGTGATTCGGCAACTCGCTAAAATATATGGCAAGTGAAAAAATAGACTCTCTCCAAGAGTTTGTCATTTAGACTTAGTAAAATAAGAAGAGGCCCGCTAAGCGAACGAAGAGCCCGTTAAGAAACGAAGAGCCCCGCTAAGAAACGAAGAGCCCCACTTAAATTTGCACATGAAGCCAGATGCGCACTCGCGCAGCGCGCAAATATACGCGTGGAGGGGGGGAGATTTGCCAAGTTGTTAAAATTTGCCAAGTTGGATGCCAAACTGTTGGAGCACAATTTTTTCTGTTTTGCCAAAAATAGATAGATGCCAAGTTGATTTGGCAAACTCTTGGAGATGCTATAGCAAAAGCTGATCTCAAAATTACATAGACTTCAGGGTTCCCAATACAAATTGTTTTGTTAGCTTCTCGTCTTTTTCCAAACAATGCACAAATTGACTCAAACCTATAAAATCAAAATAAATCAAATCCCAACCCAAAAATTATACGAAAAAGTGGAGGGTTCCAGGTGAAAAAATACAAACAAAGATAAACAGCAAATGAATAGCAAAAGCTGATCTCAAATTTACATAGACTTCAGGTTCCCAATACAAAGTGTTTTGTTAGCTTCTTGTCTTGTTCCAAACAATGCACAAATTGACTCAAACTTATAAAATCAGAATAATCAAATTCAAACCCAAAAAATATAAATTTTGTTAAGTTCTTTTCGACCAGAGAGTGTAACCATGTTACTGCGTGTGAAATATAAATCCTAGAAAGCCTAAGAGCATGTACAACACATAGAATGTTGAAAGGTCTTGATGGCTAGAGGGGGTGAATAGCCTTTTAAAATTTTCTACAATGACAAGCTAAACAAGTTTATCAATACAACAAATAGCGAGATGTAAGTTTTGCTTAGCCTATGGGGTGTTTGTAAGCCACCTATCCAATTCACAATTCTAGTATATTGGCAATCAACCGCACAAGTCAAACCGAGAAGGTAACTACAACTACAACTAGCAAGCTACACAAAAGAGCTACTCTAGCAAAGCTAACTAGCTAGCAAAGATAACTAAGAAAATAATGCGGAGTTGAGTTAGGAGAGTTTCACCGAGGGGCGAAGTATTGAGCCAACCAATATGATCAACAATGAATACCAAGATAACCGAGCACCGGGATCAATCAATCATAATATGAAAGTGATAACACGAATATTTATCCCGAGGTTCATGTGCTTGCCGGCACGCTAGTCCCCGTTGTGTCCCTTTTTACCACGTGGTTCGGTGGCTAATCGGTCTCACACCGAGCCTCTCGAAAGGCGCCACAAGAACCTACCAAATGGCAAAAGGTTGCAAATGACACGAGCAATTCACTAATGTTGCCTTTGGTGCTTCGCCGAGGTAGGCACAAACCCCTTACAAACACCGGAGGTGGCCAAGAACAATCACCAACTCTTGCCAACGCCTCCAAGCTGCTCCAAGCCGTCTAGGTGGCGGCAACCACCAAGAGAAACAAGAATCCCGTAGCAAATCAACCACCAAGTGCCAACTAGATGCAATCTCACAATGCAAATGCACTTGGATCACTTAATCTCGCTTCGAATATGCAAAGAAGCAAGAGAGATGAGTGGGAGGGGAGTTGCTTAGCTCAAAGTGCTCACAGGTATGTCAAATGTCCAAGAGATGGAGCCTTGAGCCGGCCAATGAGTATTTATAGACGTACCTCTTCGAATATAGCCGTTACGCACTTGAAACAGCCGAAGTCGCGCTGACCGGACGCGCCGATCGCACAACGGCTACTTTCGCGAACCACCGACCAGACGCGCTGCACGCAATGACCGGACACGCGAAGCTCGACCGGACGCGCAACAAACACCGGAGGTGGCCAAGAACAATCACCAACTCTTGCCAACGCCTCCAAGCTGCTCCAAGCCGTCTAGGTGGCGGCAACCACCAAGAGAAACAAGAATTCCGTAGCAAATCAACCACCAAGTGCCAACTAGATGCAATCTCACAATGCAAATGCACTTGGATCACTTAATCTCACTTCGAATATGCAAAGAAGCAAGAGAGATGAGTGGGAGGGGAGTTGCTTAGCTCAAAGTGCTCACAGGTATGTCAAATGTCCAAGAGATGGAGCCTTGAGCCGGCCAATGAGTATTTATAGACGTACCTCTTCGAATATAGCCGTTACGCACTTGAAACAGCCGAAGTCGCGCTGACCGGACGCGCCGATCGCACAACGGCTACTTTCGCGAACCACCGACCGGACGCGCTGCACGCAACGACCGGACACGCGAAGCTCGACCGGACGCGCTGGTCCCGTGACGGACCGGACGCGCTGGTCAAGCCTGAGCAGCGCACAACGAAATAGCGATTGGACACGCTGGAGAACTGACCGGACGCTACAGTGCCAGCGTCCGGTTGGAGTCCAGTAAGCTCCCTGATCGACCGGATGCATCCGGTCGACTGTGACCGGATGCGCCACCACGTCCGATCAACAAACCGAAACACGCAAAGACGCTGAACGCTGACCGGACGCGTCCGATCAAACAGAGACCGCGTCCGGTCCAGCGTCCGGTCACCACTGTGACCTCCGTTCGCCTCCGTTTCTTTTCCGACTTCCGACATAGTGGAAAATAGTCGTTTCAACTCCTCGAAAATGCCTGAATCCTGCCACAAGCTCGGCGGAAGGGAGAGAGGACCCCAAACCCTCTCTACCGCTCAAACTCCAACGCCATCGTAAATGTGCTAACACCACCAAGTGATCACGTCATGTGCGAGTGTGTTAGTATTTTCACAATCATTTTTAGAGGCGTTATTAGTTCTATCCAAATGCATATGATTATGAAATGCACATCTAGAGGCACTTAGGAGTTCAATAGCTGCGTCATTCCCCTCTTTATAGTATGGCTATCTATCCTATAATGTAACCACACCTACTAGGTGTCTTGGTTACTAAAACACAACCCTTAAGCATATACCTTTACCTTGATCACGTAGAGTTGCATCCAAATCCAAGTGTGGCCATCATGATCACCATGTCCATCTTGCCACCAACCTTGGAATGTACTAATCCTCATATGCTACATACAACTTAGGCATAGGATTAGTACTTAGGCATTGTCGCTAATTACCAACACCAAACATAGGACTTTCAACTGTCCGCTCAAAAATCAATCTGAAAAGCCTGAAAATTGTTAACTCCAAAGTCACAAATATAAGTATGCTCGATGTCAAGTCCGTACTCTCTCTAGAACAAAAGAATTGGCATGGGCGTCGATTATTTTGAATAGTATCAAAAAGCCTAAGTGCATTGGAAAATAGTTTAGGTGGCCAATGTAAAATATTTTTATCATTTTTTATTATTTTGTAAAAATGATCAAATCCTTCACATTAGACAAGACAAAAAATCGTAGCCCTGTGTAACGCACGGGCATATATTAGTAATATAAAAGAGAGCCCCAGAAAGTTTTTACCTATTCGCGGAGCTCCTTCCATTTTTCTCGGAGTATCCTTCCGTGACCAACTGGCTGTCCTGAGTCCACTATAGTAACAAAATAAGCATCCCAGCTGCCAATGATTTATCTCTACTAAGAACTTTACTCTCATACCAGGTTTGAAGAACAAAACCAAGTACAAAACCATATGTGTGTCTAGAGATCAATCACACTTATAGAGACAAATTACAAGACTACCAAGCACAAAGCTTTATTACATCAAGTTTAATAATCCATTACATTAATGTTATAGTCTCAGGGAAAACAAAATAGATAACTAGACACTCCAGTAAACTCCACAGTTGTGCTTAAGCACCAATTAAACCACATGATCATAAATGAGAGCAATTTAATCATATAAACAACATCATAACGTGAGCAACATTCCGTAAGTTTTCTAGGCCGCTCGTGTCTATGGGCACGACTGTTATAATAGTTTTTAACACTCTGGAGAGGTTGTATATCTTTACACGTGAGTCGTGTTGCCCATATGCCCGGGTTAATTACACCTAAAACACTTCCAATGTGAGCAGGTAGGGTACACTATGAACTCTTTCAAATGTTTGTCTAACAAGTTAGTAACCACTAGGTTTCGATAGCAAGCAGGTGTAGAGCCCCCCTTCCGAATGACACATTCCGCACAACCTATATATATAACTAGGGATAGAGGGCTCACTATACCCGTGTGTTGATCAATGGAAGATCTGTAAGTATGGCAGGAGTCTTGTCAACCCTGCCTAGTTTTCATCGCTGCAAACGCAAATATTCTTGTTAAACAAGTGGTACTTAGATGCATGTAGCAAGGGCGTGCAATGGATTCTTGTCAGAGTTAAACAAGAGCATTACTTCCATGACGATGACATTCTACATGTTGAGTTCAATGAATTACACCAACTATTTCACTAGGAGGCTCTCGACTATTCTCTCCTCAGCTGCCGGTGTCTGTAAGTGATTCTTCTATATTTGATGTCACTTGTAAGTCAGTTCGTTGTCTATATATAATTATCCTCACACTATATTTTTTCTACTATATATATGCAAACATGAGATGCTGAAACACAAAAACAAAAGGGTCTTTAATGTTGGTTTCATGGATCCATATACCGTATTCAAGGACAATATTACTAAATGGCCAGACCAAGTGGAGAGGAATATGTTGAAATTCTTAAATAACAAACATTACAAGTCAACGTACTCTTCCCTTACAACTTCAAGTGAGTGTTAATATCTTGTGCGCATTTTATTTTGCTTACTCCGTGTTGAGTGTAATTAATGAGTTATGCCTGCGTATAAACATATAGCTTTCACTGGCTACTAGTGGTCATCCATCTTTCCAAAAGTCATATCAAAATATTTGACTCACCGAGAAAACCCCAAGTAGAGTACCCAAGATATGATTGATCTTCTCCAGAGGTAATTTTGGTCTCGCGCACTATACCTCTTATGCCATTTTTTGATATCATGAGGAATAAATCTATTTATTTATTTATTTATTTATTTATTTTCTTGGGCAGTTTTTGGGTGAAGTTCACTAACAAACACCATGGTGATTGGAAGGTGCCTCTGGATATAGTCAAATACCCAGTAAGGACTAGCTAGGTCACCACATCTTTATTTAGTTCAATTCATTATTACCATGCTTAATTGGTTGATGAATCTTTTTCTCGTAAAGTCATGTCTAGAGCAGAAAAAGGAGAACAACCTGTGTGGATACTACGTTTATGAGTTTCTCATGCAGTACTAGTTGAAAACAAGTGAAGAGATCCTCGAAGTACGTAAACAATATACATAATTTATTTATTACTATTGTGTTGATATATATAATCATATATATTCATACCTTTTCTTTCATTCGAATTGAAGCATGAATGGAGGAAGCAAAAGGTCATACGAAGTGACCAAATCAAAGCAATTCATGTCATTAGCAAGATTTCTTAATGACCAGGTCATACATCCCGGTGGCGCGTACTACTACAACAGAAGAAAAATAGCTCATAGCCATGATGAACATTAGGATTGAATGTAACCCCAACGACATGAGTACAAGCTTTTGTTAGCTTATGTACATATTCCATGTACAAGCATTTGAAATAGTTGTATAATTTCATATATTTTAGTCTGTTATTTATGTATAATGCTTGAACAAAAACTTATATTTATGGATGTATATTAGTAGCGTAGAATTTGTATACGATAAGCTACTTGAGTCCAAAAGAATTGAATTGAAAATAAACCATAAAACAAAAAGTAAAGAAAAAGGAAAAAAAGGTACCTTTAGTACCGGTTGACAATACCAACCGGGACTAAATGTGCTAACCCCGGGGCAAGGTCTCGAGCCCCATTTAGTCTCCGATGATATTACCAACCAAGAGTAAATGTCCACTTTTAGACCCGGGTCCCTGACCCGGGACTAAAGGGAGGGCCTTTAGTCCCAGATTCACAGTCCCAATTGGAAAACAGGGACTAAAAGGCTTTCCCAATTGGGATTGATGCTCAGTCATGCACTAGTGGAGGCTGTCCCGAGTCCAATAACAACCTAGCTGCCCAAGATCTAACTCTGTCTAAATCTATTTGAGTTTCAAATAGCTCTAGGCTTGGGGGCTACACCCATTAGATGCACCTGAGCGGTGCACACCAATGGTTACGAAGATTTAAAGAGCACTTCATGGCTTCTTTCAAGATGACTACTTGGATGTTACTTGATTCTACTCGGCAGTGACCTGGAGGTTGAAGAAGACTTCAAAGTTCAACCGTGAAGAGCTTGGAGGCTTGATGGGCTAATATCCTAAGGATTTCCCATACGGCTGACTACCCGACAAGGAGATGGGCCGGCCCACCGTCTGCCTAGAGGGGGCAGAACAAGCTGGTGTGTTCTCCAAGGCAAGGACTTACCTAGTTAGATTTATGGAAAGTCTATCTTGTAATAGGATTAGAACTATTCTATTGTAAACGACTAGGACTAGAATTTTTGCATCTGGCCTCTGGACTATATAAAGAGAGAGGCAGGGGCACCCCTTTGTAACATCATCATACACAACAATCCAACGCAAGGCAACACACACCACACAGGAGGTATGGTATTACGCTATTCAGTGAGCTAAACCTATATAAATCGCTATCTTTGCGTTCACCATCGAATTTAGCTTACGTCGATCCTCACAAATTCTTGTTCCAGGTAACCCCATAACAAGGTTGCCGGTCATCGGACACATACATCTATCAGATTAAAGAACTTTCCAAAGTTTGTATAACTTCATCACGGGTCATGATTCTCATGTACCCAGACTCGCAAGACCCATATCATATCCTCCAAGGATGTGCAAGGTTTCAGAAGCTAGCTAGACAAATGAAGAACCTCTTCAAAACCGGCACACATATGACCGTATAGCCCTTGTTGTAATCATGGCCATGAGTAATGCTACTAGCTGCAAATTGAAAGAGACGATTCCTATGTTGCACGCAAGACACCCCAGCCCATTAGTAGCCTGTAGTAGTTGCAAAGTTAGCCCATGTGGCCCAAGTGGCTTATGTGTAGTTGTGGTTGGTGGGTTTAGTATCACCTTGGAAGTTTAGAAAGGTGAGGGCCAGCTTATAAGCCTTGTCGTTCCGAACGTACCACCTCCGGATAAACCCTTTTACACGAAGCGCGTGTAGTAGTTGTGAAGGTAGCCAATGTGGCTTATGTCTTATGTGTGGTTGTGGTTGGTGGGTTTAGTACCACCTTGGAAGTTTAGGATGGTGAGGGCTAGCTTATTATAAGCCTTGTCGTTCGTAGCTCCTCCGGATTAACCCTTTTACACGCAGTGACTGTCTGTCGTTCGTAGCTCCTTTGGGTTAACCCTTTTACACGCAGTAAGTGCTTGTCTCGTAGCTCTCTTTCGGGTTAACCCTTTTACATGCAGTAACTGTTCCACGTGCAGAGCTTTCATGAGGAACACAACAACCGCTTACATTTTCTGTATGGCTGGCAACTATTCAGAGTTCGTTTTACTCATTTTTAGTGATCCAAATCTTTCCGAGATTTGAGCTTTTGTGATTGGCTTGCTTGCTTCTTATTGATGGCGTCCAAAGCACAGAGCCTGAGAGCCATCCCATGTAATCCACACTGGGCCAAACGATCTACTTGTTTGTGTTTCATTTTTGTATAGAAAAAAAGTCTGTATTAGCTCATAAACTATTATTGTAGTTTGATTTTTCACCTTAACTCTAAACTAAAACTAGGCACCCCTCTCGCCTGTTTTAAAGTAGTTTCAAAGTTGGTTTTGTCTTTTTTATTTAAAAAATCTAGTAAATACTAGATAAGGTTATTAAACCATAGAAAATGTCTTTAAGCTTCTAAAATTTCAAAAAATCTTATAGATCGAAAATATCCATAAAAAACTAAAAAATTTCCAAAACAATCTAATAGTTGTCTAACCACGTTTCCACAAAAAAAATATATTAGAAGTAACTAACACAAATGGAAGGCATGAATGTATTCAACATTAATGTGTGTTGCATTCACGCTGGTTGCATCTCATAATTTTTGCCATGAAGTTTGAAAAACACATTTAGACACCGATTAGAATGTTTCAATCTTTTTTGAAAATGTTGGATATTTTTTCATTTTTATAGAGCTAAATCAAAAGTTTTTGAGCTTCTACCGATATTTTCACAAGATCTAATATTTCATTTGGATTCCTTGTATCCCAATCTATCTCTATGGTTTTTCTTTGAATTTTTAGAAGCTTAGAAAAATTTCTATGGTTTAAAAATCTTGTCAACTATCTACCAAACTGTTTTAACTAAAAAAGTAAAGACAAAACCACCTTGAGAAACCACTTCAAACTAGGGCAGGGAGGTAATTTAAATGGTTTCGATAGTTCATGGGGTAAGGTATCTGGTTTTGAAGTTTGAGAAGGAAAATCAGGATATGACGATAATTCAAGGAAGTAATGGATTTTTTTTCTTTGAGCATATTGTTAGTTTCAACCGTGGGCTACCCATTCAAAGGCCCAACCACCCAAAATTCATCGGTTTGTATATTGTTCGTTCTGAGTTTTGAGTCGTATGTTGTACCTCCCTCAGACTGACCTGTGTATTGATCACTTTCCGCGATCTGGAACAAGACATCGATGACCTATCGAACAACCACACGATCATAGCATTGGCGTGTACAAGTCTTGGGCTTGTTTGGTCAAATCCAATGCCAACAACCACGAGCACCAATAAGTGTGCTTTTAAATTACACATTGTGCCGCTGTACTTACCAGCAGTTGTGCAAGTGGGCTAGTAATTATCCAAAATAACAAGTGGACTAGTAGTTTTCAAGTAAAAAAAAAACAAATGGACTCGATAGGTACATGTAATGTGTGCCACCAGCTATATATACAAGATCAATTTGCTTATATATCCATTAAAACTAAAACAATTTCCTTACGTTGACCAACTATGTCAACGACGAAGGCATCGCTTCCCTGGAAGGCAGCAGCTTAATTTGCACCAGCCCTCCATCTTCCACATCCAGCTACCAATTCCTATAACCACCGTGTTGAACTGCATATGTGATGTAACTATGCTATCACTACTGGAAACTCGAATACTTCTGTGGGTGATGAATTTTTCTGTGCGTTTTTCTCGCTACTCACGGAAAAATTACAATTTTTCTGTGGGTTCCCAAAAAAAACACACAGAAAAATAGGAAAACCCACAAAATAATTATATAATTTTTCTGTGTGTGACAATACACACAGAAAAAGTGATATTATTCTGTCGGTATTTTTAAAATGCACAGAAAAATAATTGGCACACATAGAAAAATATCAATTATTCCGTAGGTTACTATATTACCCACAAATTAAAATTACGTACTCACAGAAAAATAAGTCGCGCGCCTGTAGATTTAGCTTTGGCGCCGTGTTTTTGGTGTTGCCGCCTAGCTTTTGGTATTGGCGCCTCTAGCTTTTGGTATTGGCGCCTCTGTGGCATAGAAAAGGAAGTGAAAAAAATAAAAATAAAAAAAAACCCCCCTAATAAACCTAAATCACGCCGCCAGCCCACCCCTCTCCTATGCGCTGCCCGTCTCCCTCCCGTCGCCCCCGTCCAGCGCCGCCTCCATCTCCCGTCGCTCCCTCCTCTCCAGCTCCAGTCCGCCGCCCCCATCTCCGTCGCCCCCGTCTAGTGCCGCCTCCATCTCCCGTCGCTCCCTCCTCTCCAGCTCTAGTCCGCCGCCCCCATCTCCACATTCGCCCCCCTGCTCGTCGCCAGCCACCTCAGCTCCATGGCCGCCGCCCGCCGCCCTTGGTCCGCCACCGGCCGCCGCCCATAGATCTGCATCCCGCCGCACCACAGCAAGGAGGTTCGACGCCCATCTCCGCCACTAACCCGCAGGCGGCGTAGCACCTACAGTGCGCGCGACCCTAGGGCGGCCACCGGCCGGCCAGGAGCATCCAGGCCCGCCACCCCTGGTCTCTCTCCCGTCCGGCGCACATCCTTGCACACGTCCCCGTCGATCTCCACCACCCCTGATTTTCGATTGAAGTCTGCTGCCCTCAAGATTTGGCCACCGGTGCTGTCTCCGTGAAATCTGAATCGAGTTCTCTGGTTCCGTGTTTCTCCCTGAAAATGTGAACTTTCTTTCTCTCTGTGTGGCTATATGTGTACAGTGAGAAACAAACTGAGCTTGCACCGTTGCTAATAGTCTGAGCATATGGCCCTTTGCTTATTCATTTTGCCGCACATTTAAGAGTCGAATGTTAAAGATTGAGCACTTACAGTAACGTTTTATTTGGTGAAACCAGTTTCGTGTCTGTCAACAGAATATGCTGTCCTTAGGTTTTGTGAAACCAGTTTCGTTTTTCTGTCAACAGCGTATGTTATGCTTTGGTCTGGGTAAACCAGTTTTGTTATTGTCAGCACAGTATGTTAAAGTGATGCGGCTTTATATCATTCTGATCAGGTGTATTCTTTTCTATGATTAGATTATGTGCAGGAATAGAGGCGAAAGCTCATGATGATTACCTGTTGAGTAACAAGATACAGTTCCTTTGTTGCTTGCTATAGCCAGCCGCATCTGACATCCTCTTGGATACACACTAGTACTAGTATTTTGTCTAAGATAGCATGTAGTACTAGAATGTACGCAGGCTTAGGTTCAACCAGTATATGTATGTGCGACAATGGTGCTGTCTCCTTGAAATATGAATCTATGCTAGTTAATTTTCGTTTTAACTGAGCATAAGTTTGGCCACTGCAGTCACCTACTTAACATCGGTTTTGAAAATTAAAGATAAGAGCTGATAGGTAGACAATGATTTTAGGAATTCAACTTTATCATATGCTTATCTCAATATTGGTGCAGTATGTTGAAACACATTATACACAGATTAAAGCTAGGCACATAAAATTCAGATTGTATCATTGTGTCAGGCTTAGGCAGCGAGACCTGATGATGATCAGAATACACTAATTTCTTCTTAGTTAAGCATAAGCATAGATCAATCTGGAATGAAATGCAGGGCATATCGTTAGGCTCCTCTGCTCCTATGTAAATTTATATTGTACAAAATTAACATAATCCTATGCTGCAAGACAGTTCAAGCTATTCTTTTCACCTATATATGCAACAAGACCTATGAATGTGTCTTTTTAAAGCATGGTTCTGATGTACTGCAGTGGAAATTTTGGACTAAGCAAGGGCTCAAGGTTCCTATTGGAGGTGTACTTTCAAGACTAAAGAATTGTCCAGGACTTGTGATTGAGACTAAAAGGTATACTTATCTATTTGCTATATGTTGTTATTCTACATTTTATTTGTGTGCCATTTTTCTGAGTTTGGAATGTCTGTCCTTGCACTAAAAATAATTGAGGCACCAAAAGACTTGGAAGCAATCCAGAAACAAGTTGTTCTGGATGAGGAATATGATGAAGAAGCTATTGAAGAAGAGGAGGAAATGGAAGAGGATGATGAAGCAATGCATGAAGAAGATGAAGAAACTTATGATCCAAATGATTTTTGAATATGCAGTTCAGAATATATGTTTTAGTTATGCCATTTGTTATGCATAAGATCCTATGTAACTGTTTTTGAATATGCAATCATCAGTCCAGTATTATTAATATATCAGTTTGCAAGTGTGCTTCAGTATTACTAAATCTGAATTCATGTTGTTTTCTTTCTAATCCTTTTTCCTAGTTTGTTGTCCCTCCAATAATTTGTTATCTGATGCAATATGCAGTCCAGTATTTTTTTTGTCAATATACAGCCAGCAGTCTAGAATTATTAATATTTTGTTATCTAACATATTGTATCAACTGCAGATGGTCTGTACACGCAACAAACGTGTAGCCAATTATCGTGCAGCTGAAAGGAATGATGGTTCTGAAAGTGCAGGCGCTGCCATGGTCCATTCCATTCGACACACACGCCATGTAGCCAATAGCAGTGCAGCCCAAACAAATGAAGCTTCTGGAACTGCCGGCGATGCCTCACAAACGACACCAGTTGTTGAAGCTCCCCCAATAGAGCCACCCAAAAAAAGAGGAAGGAAGCCAGGGTCCCGAACAAAGTTTAAACAACCTCCACGTGGTGTTAAAGTGGCTCTTAAACCAAGTGGTGACGAGTGAGTGCATGCTAATCTTATTGGCTTATTAGTACTCTGTTTTACTAATTTATGAAAGTATGTCAATATCTTGGTGTTCACTAGATGGTTAAAGATTATTTTCTAAGGGAAGTTAACATATATAGAAACCACATGTCCGAATACTTGCATGAATTATACTGCAGTTTGCTGTCTTGTTTATGACTTGTGCTGACCTGTTACTATTTATGGTTTTTGAGCTGTGAATTCGATGATTTCTCTGTACTTCCTTTTACTTGAATACTTAATCATGAAATTGGGTCTAGAATAAAATATTTTCTGTTGTTTTATACAGTTCCAACACAATGATGTACAATGTTAGCTAGTTAAGTGTATTTAAACATCACACAAGAAAATTCTTGTCAGCTTTGTGAGTAACTCTTGTCATTTTTGTTGTGTGAGTAATTCTTGTCAGTTTTGTTGAGCTAAACGAAGGAAATATCAATCATCTCTGTAAGCACAGAAGGTCTACAACTCTACAGAGTCTCTTTTTAAGCAAATTTTTGTACCTTTTGGGGATTAGTGGAATAAATTTCAAATGAAAAATTATATAGGGTTCAGTCATATGTATGCTTGCTGATAATTTAGTTAGTCATTTGCTCTGAATCATTGGAAAGCCGTTTTAATATGTGCCTCGTTGGGTATGACCAATTAATGACAAGGCATCTTTGGGAATACAAATATGCGTAAACAGGTACCTATGGTTGCACCTATCTGTGCCCCAGGATCTCTATTTCCTAGTACTTTTTTGTTGTCATCAAGAAATTTCTTGAGGAGAAGAGCAAATTGCTAGTAATGGTTGAGTTCTCTCATTCCACAAATTTGCTTCTACCATATTGGTCAACTTGGGCAAACAAGCTTCAAAAAATGCTGACAGTGGCACAAATTTGCATAGATCACTTGAACTGTAAAGGCAGCAATTTTTAGTGGACTTAGACATTCCACTTGAACTCTAAGCTGCTCATCACACTCAACTATTTTAGCAACCGCTAGTGCTTAGATGGCTGTCCACTACTACAGTTGCTGTCTTCTTTATGACTTGTGCACCTTGGAATGTATTGAATGAACCATGAGATTAAATTTCTTGGATATCCTAGCAGCCTTTTGTGCTGACCTGTTACTGTATAATTTATTTACAGGCAGTTCATGTATGTTTGCTACCCGCCACCTTACAAATACACTACTCAGCTTGGGGTCATACTTAGAAGAGAATATCCAGGTGTGATTGTCGAGGTGGATGAGAATGGTGATGAATTCAAGCGCCCAGCTTTCAATTGGGCTGATTATTTTCATAAAAATCCTGGTGCTAAGGGAATGACTAGGGGAGAAAATGTGGTTTCTGAATTTTGGGTAAGATACCTATGTTCAACCTGAAATTTTTGAGCAACATCTAAAACTTGGAATTTCTTGAGATCTACAAAATCTAAAACCTATGTTCATGGTTCTGTACACATGCAGCGTTTGTTCCAAGTTGCAGCAGGAGATCAACAAGAAGCGGACTGTGTTCTAGAAGGCTGTTTGAAGAAAAGGGTGAAGGACATGATGTATCAAGTCCGTGTCGATGTTGTCAAAGAGTACTACAGGGAAATAAAACACAGAGAAATCAAAGATGCAATAGCGTGCCATATTGACCTTGACTATGAGCAATACAAGCTAGGAAAGCTCGAGTGGTTGAATGATGAGGTATGGCTCTACCACTGTGCTTATTGGTGCTCAGATGAGTTCAAGCTAAAACGTAAGAGAGGGCAAACATCTCGCTCAAGTAATGAAGATATTGCTCAAAATAGAGGAGGATCTAGACCATTCACAGAAACACAACAAGTATTGGTATGCATGTGTATATTCTTTAATGTCTTTTTAGGAACTTATTAGCCTATTGTATATTCATATCTCATGTGAAAATATACTATTTTTTAGGAAGCTAACTTTGGACCACGGAAAGCAACCCCTATTAATACATTTGCTGCAATGAAATCTGGCTTGAAAAGCCTAGATAGCAATGGTAGATGTGGTCCAATCAGTTGCCGCAAAGCACAAAAACGCATGGTATGTATGTGATGTCTTGTTATGAAAATTGACATGTGTGCTGAAAATTTCTGCTTGTGAAGTTCTAGTGTGTATACTACGAGTACTTAAATGTCATCTTTTGTGGAATTTGATAATACAAAAGTTGTAGATAATTTAAGTATCTTCACTGTCCTAAAATTTCATGACTTCAGGTCATAAGGTTTGGGAGTAACAGTTTTATGAAGTTTCCTATCAGGTCATATTCATATCTGCACAGCAGTGCTTCTTTGTGCTTTTTCACCTTGTTAACTTGAGAATCAGATCTATGTTATAACTAGAAAGATGTGGAGAACTTCTTACACTTTCCAAAGTGCTAAAGAACATGATTTTTCGTGATCTAGAACTCTAGTTATGATTTATTTAAGTGACTGTCTTGCTGCTGTTCAGAAATTTTAGAATACAACTTTAGCATGTTTTGGCTATCTGTACATCTATAGAACATGTTTCTTTGTAGGATGACTACCTTGCTGCTGTTAAGAGGATAGAATGTGCAAATGAAGAGGATGGAGACCCTACACACATGGAAATGGATGGGCATGAGGTTGAGCAGCAGCAATATTTGAATGGAAAGGCGCTATATGATGTGTCTAGTGGTGGCCCAAGAAAGCATGGGCGTCTTGCCATAGCAAATGGTGCGGTTAAGTCTTAAGATGTCAGGGCAGCTGGAAGGGAAAGAAGTGTCTGTCCATCAAATTCAATGACTATGCAAGACATGTCTCGCGAAATGGAACAGCTACGTCGTGCAAATGGAAGGCTAGAGCAAGAGAATCGTGAAAAGGACAATGCACTTGAGCAAAACAAAGTTCTTGTAGACTTGGTACTGGTACGTGCACTGCTCCTGTAAATACTTCACTAATATTATATGTGAATTATCTAATGATTTGAATCTGAAATATCTGTGCTTGCAATACAATTGTAGAAACATTGTCAGGACACAGGAAGGGTAGTACCAAAAGAAGCATTACGACGCTTGTCCACTACGCAAGCAGTTGTGAGTATATCTTCATTTCCACTATCAACATGTTTTGTAGTTGTCATATCCATCACTTAGAGATTTTAAGATGGAAAGGAAATAGAAGCTAATTAGTATTTTGTGGGGTACTGTTCAGAATGGCAACACAGAGTGCAGCAGTGAGGAAGTGGCCTCATGTTGATTGTTGTATAGCTACTGCAATGAATTTGCATGGCTATTGCATTGAGGAAGTGGCCTTATGTTGGTTTGTAATGTTTCACACCTTGAAAATCAACAGTTTGAACACTTTAACCTTGTCTAATTCATGGTACCACATTCAAATGACTTCACATCAAATTTAGAGGCTTTGCTGTGTTATATTGTTGGGAGACAATTACATTTACTGATATAACTTTGTTCACATTCAGGCAACTGGTTCTTCTCATGTGGCCTTAGAATCTGCCAACAATGCTAATGGTGTTTGCCACACCGATGGGGATCTTCATGCTGCAAACATTGGCAACAATCAAGGTTCCGACAACAATGGAGATGATGCATCGATGTGATGGTTGTGTTTAGTTGGAAAACATGGATGTGGTGGTGGTTTCTTCTTTTGAAGAGTTGTGTTTTTGCAATTAACTAGTAGATGGCTTTAATCTGTTAGATTTAGTTTTAGCTACAATATGACTCAATGATGCATGCTGGACTCTCTAATCCATCTTGGCTGAAACTTGAACTGCTGAGATGAGATGGTAATGCTTTTGAATGTATTGATGCCGGAACATTTGGACATCATCTACATGTAGCCTGAATGCTATGAATGAATGTGCTGAACATTTGGACTCCATCTTTATATGTATGCTATTATAATGTTGGGATGAAATTGTTGTATGGACAGTTCATATTTTTAACATGCTGTTGTTACTGTTTCTATATAATTATTGTATTCAATTTACTGCATGGGCAAGTGTAATTTTCTGTCAGTGGTCTGATAACACCCTACAGAAAAAAAAATTTTGTGCGTTTAACTAACTGACAGAAAAATACAATTTTTCCTGTGAGTGCACCTCTAAAACTCCGACGGGCCAACACTAACAGAAAAAATGATTTTTCTGACGGGTTTCCATTTTTTCTGTGAGGTTTAACACATAGAAATTTCCCTTTTAAGCTGGGTGAGCACAATTTTTCTATGCGTGTGAAACCCACAGAAAAATTGTTTCTGACGGCGAACCCACGGAAAAATTAATTTTTCTGTCATTCTATTTCCGTGTGTTATTTTCTGACGGTACACCGTCAGAAAAATATTTTTCCGTGGGTATTCGCATTTTTCCGTGAGTTTTTGCACACAGAAGAATTCGAGTTTCTAGTAGTGTATAACTATGATTGCTGATTGGAGTGTATATTGTCATGTGATGTATATTGCCTTTTTCTATATATGATGAAATGTTGGTTTGATATTGTGTTAGTTCTAAAAACTGGTGGCTAAAATATACAAATTTCCAAATTTTGTGAAATATATTCATAGCACCTAAGGTTGCTCAAGTCAACCGCACATGCTAACCATGCAGATCTGGCTGTTGGTTCAGTTAACTGCCTATATGGAAAAGAATTTATACCAGCGGTTCATTTAATGAAAAAAAGAATAGTATTCACGATTTCAAGTGATATTTTACTCTTCTGATCTGATGCGATGCGATAGATCATAATGCAGTCACTACCCCAAACCAGGTTTCTCCCTATAGCTTAGACTATTCCCGTCAGGTGCGCCTCTTTCATCAGGAAGAGCCAGCCTTCCCCTACGTGGCCCAGCCCTCGACCGGGAAAAGGATCTGCACCGTCAGGGAGGCTTGTTTTCGGCCCCTCCCACGGTTGGCGCGCTTAGTTCCCGCCGAACCCGATGGATGGCGGGCTCATTTTCGCGCTGAAGCTAAGAGATGGCCTAGTTGGCAGTCACTGTGACGCGCGTGCACCTGGAAAAGGAAAGCCCAAAAAATTTCCACTGCACGGACACTGCTTCCTGCCTTATCTACTTTTTCGGTCTCTCTCGCTCTTTATCGCGCTTCGTCCGTCCGCACCGCACGCATCTCTTCTTCCCTCAGCACTGCTGCTCGAGCCCCTTCCCTCACCGCCGCCGCTCAAGCCCTTCTCTCGCCGCCATCCGAGCCCCTTCCACCGCTGCCTCCGCCTGCGCTGCCGCTCTAACCCCATCCGCCGCTCTAGCCCCTTGCGCTGCCGCCGCCACCACCACCTACCACCGAAGCCGCCCTAGCCCCTTGTGCCGCCGCTGCTGCCTCTGCCTTCATCAGCGCCTGAACCCTAGCCATGACTCCATCGAATGGGGCCGCCGCCGTAATAAGGCCAGGAAGGCAGGAACCCCACCATCCTCTCCTACTGACCCATCTACATATCCCAGACCATCCCGAAATTATTCGATTAATCTTTCCTCTGCTCGGTTCTCCAAAGCAGGAAGGGTAAAGTGTAGCTTTTTCTTTGTGTTCTTGATTGTATTAAGAAATTTGGATCTTTTGGCTGAAGAAAATTGTGTTCTGTAATGTGCTTGAACATTGGGAGATGGGAAAAATGGGCTGAGTTGAGCATCCACCGTCGACCTGAGTTTTGTGCTAACAATTTTCGTAGCTTCTCTTCTGCTGGCCTGAAATCTGTGTCAAGTACTACTGGTTAGTTATCCCTCTCAATTTTCTTGCTGAACTTTGTGACATTTGATCTTGTTTTGTCTGCACAATGTATGAGATGGAATGCAATATGGCATATTTATTTTTTATGGCTAATTATTTGAACTGATGGTTGTTTATTCTTGAACTGAGATGAATGGTTAGGCATGTTCACTATTTTTGAGAAATGGGAAACAATAAAAGCAAAACATGAATTGCTATGATATATTTTAATCTGCAACTCTCTTATGAGAGCATGGGTAGTAGTTTGTCAATTTGCAAGCATGCTGTTGGTACTTCTTGTTAAGAAGTTGTGCTATGTTCAGAAAAGCATCTTTCCTTATGTACACTTAGCAGTCATACATGAGAGATTTTGTTGTGTCCTAGATTTCTTTTTTATAACTCGGATATTTGTATCTCATGTATTCTTGTCTATAAGGTCAATCTCAGTATAATTTTATAATGTGCTGTAGATATTTCATATATACCAAATAAATGTTCATGCTTTTTAGGTAGTGGGACTTAACATCTTGGAAGGCCTTTTGTGCACATTTGGAGGTGACAAGTGTGTAATGTTCTGATTCTTGACTCTGTGATGTACTTTCTTTGTTTTGTGCTGGGTGGATTATACTATTGGCAATTGCAGCTTCACATTTCGAACGAAAATCAATCGCATAAGTGAAATGAAAATGCTTCTTTCCATGCTGTACATGTAGCATTTCTCTGCGAAAATTAGAGTAGGGTTGATTCATTTCAAGAATTACATACACATTTGATTTTTGTTTGCCTCGTAGTTGTATTTGTGGTGCTATCTAGCTTGAATTGTTACACAGGTTTAGAATTAGATTGTGCATACAAAGATTTGTACCACTGTCCAACTTGCATTTTGTACACTAAGACTATGATTGTTGTTGATGATGCCAAATGTTTCCTCTATGGTTTTGTTGTAACATGAGTTATAAACTTTGCAACAGGTGTCTCACTGCTAATCTCATTGGTTGATGCTGCCATTTTGCATGTGGTTTCGGAATTCTGTGCTTACCTAAGTCTTGGATAGCTACAAGTGACTTCTAGTACCAACTGGTTAGTTCTAAACTTTTCTGGCTAGTTGGCATATAAGATATGACAGATCGTAGGTGGATGTATGGTGTTTGGAAGCATGGTAGGCCATCAAATGAATGGATTGAGAAAACAAATGAATTCTTGGATCGTGCCTTCTCAATTCCTGAATTAGTTGAGTCCGATACAATCAAGTGTCCTTGTTCTGTATGCCAAAATTATTTCAAGAACAAAAGGCCTAGGATAGAGTTGCATTTGTGTCACCATGGGTTTAGGGAAAATTATCAAACTTGGACAGAGCATGGTGAGAGGCGTGTTGACCAAAACCAGATTACTTCAGAGGTAGGTCATGAGGGGTTTGGTGAGATAGACCAGATGGAGGACATGCTAGCTGAGTTAGCTGGTGGACACCCACCATTAGTTGATGAAACACCAACTGGTTATGCCCAAGCCTTCTATAGAATGGTTGTTAGTGCAGATCAACGAGTACATGAGCAAACCTTGCACTCTAGTCTCTCTGTGGTTGCTCGTCTTTTGTCTATTAAATCACAATACAATCTCTCAGTGGCATGCTATGATGATTTTGTCGAGCTCGTGCATGAACTCCTGCCTTCTAATTCTATGATTCCCAAGAACTTCTACAATTCCAAAAAGTTGCTTGAGGGCCTAGGCATGCCATATCATAAGATTGATGTTTGTCCAAAGAATTGTATGCTGTACTATAAAAATAACAGTAACAAGGATATGTGTGACATATGTGGTTCCTCTCGCTACAAGGATGATTCAAATAAGATCCCTCATAAAGTGTTGCGCTACTTGCCCATAACAGAGAGACTACAAAGGACATATGCCATGAAGCCACAGCAAAACTAATGCGTTCACACAAAGAAACTCTTCCCTCAAACTCTGGTAAAATGATGCATCCATGTCATGGAGAGGCTTGGAAGCAATTTGATGCTGATTTTCTAGATTTTGCAGATGATGCTAGGAATGTTAGACTTAGTTTTGCAACTGATGGGTTTACACCATATAGTTTGATTGCTGCCTCTTACTCTTGTTGGCCAGTATTTTGGGTTACATATAATCTTCCACCTAGCATTTGTATGAGGCCAGAGTATATATTCCTTGCTATGGTCATTCCAGGACCTGAACATCCTGGAAAGAACCTAAGTGTCCTGATGGAACCTATGGTAGATGAATTGATGAAGTTGTGGGATGGGGTAGAGACATGGGATGCTTTGGCGAGGAGGAACTTTCAGCTGAGGGCATCATATTTGTGGTCTATACATGACTTTCCTACATATGGTATGTTTTCTGGATGGAGCACTGATGGGATTTTGGCATGTCCACAATGTGTGTGTGATTCTATTGCATATCGACTAAGTAAAGGTGGTAAGGCAACTTGGTTTGACTGCCATAGGCGCTTCCTTCCTAGTGGACATGCCTTTCGAAACCAAACAAATGCCTTTTGGAAGAACACGATAGTGCAAGAAGAAATACCTAGACATTTAACTGGAGAGGAGATTAAGGCCCAAATGTACAGAATGGTAGGTGATTCTGATAAGTATGGAAAAGAACACAATTGGACACATATAAGCTGCCTTTGGAAGCTCCCTTCTCTAAATTATTGCTTTGTCACAACATTGATGTGATGCATAATGAAAAAATGTGGCTGAAGCTTCTTGGAACACATGCTTTGATATTTCAAACAAGACTAAAGATAATGTAAAAGCTAGACAAGACTTAGAACTACTTTGCAACCGGCTTTCTCTTCATTTGTACTTACAAAATGGGAAGTGGCAGAGACCTAGGGGGCCATACTGTATTCATAAAGATGATAAGACTACAATTTTAAATTGGTTCCAAGAACTTAAGTTTCTAGATGGTTATGCAGCCAACATTAGACGTGGGGTTAATCTACTGCAAAAGAAGATTTTTGGTTTGAAAAGTCATGACTTTCACATCTTCATGGAGCGGGTACTTCCTGTTGCATTCTGTGGATTCCTGCCTAAAAACATTTGGACCTGTTTGGCAGAGCTTAGTCATTTTTACAGGCAATTGTGTACTAAACAAATCAGCAGAGAATCCTTGTTATCATTGCAAGAGAACATAGCAGTCCTTATTTGCAAACTAGAGAAAATATTTCCCCCGGGGTTCTTTAATCCTATGCAACATCTTGTGATTCATCTTGCTCAAGAAGCATTATTAGGAGGCCCTGTCCAATATCGTTGGATGTATCTGTTTGAGAGGTGAACCCAAAACTTAACCGTTTATCTGATTACTATGCTGTTAATTGGATTAACTAAAATAGACTTTCACATGTAGGTATATTCAGCGCATTAGGAAAAAAGTCCGAAATAAGGCTTGAGTTGAGGGCTCTATTGTTGAGGCTTACCTTGTTGAAGAGGCAGCAAACTTCCTTTCACTATATTTTAGATCTTAAGTGCACTCTGTTCGAAATCGAAGAACTAGATATGATTATGGTGCATCAACATTTGTAAGAAGTTGTGGGATTCAATTGTTTGAGTGCAATGGTAGATGCTTCTGTGCACTAGGCTTTTGTGGGATTCAATCGAAGGCAGCTGCCCTTTACATATTAACAAATATTACAGAGATGGATGATTTCTTCAAGTATGCCTTATTTAGCTCATGCAAAGTAATGTAGTTATTGTAAAATCAAACTATAACAATGCCAAATATGTCCTTGTAGAGAATTTGATGATGAACAATGGAAGATCCGCTCACACCCAACAGAACAAGAAATCAATAACTTAAGACTAAATGGTTGGAAAGGCACACGTGGCAGCAGTAGTGGCCCCAACTTTTATTGGTTCAAACACATAGTAATGCCCCTACTCAGTTGGAACTAGCTATTTGTTTCATTTTAAATCAAACACTAATGAATGCAATCTGATTTTGTGCAGTGTACAATTAGATCAAATGTTCACAATGTGTTGCATCAAATTTCATATGGGTTTCGCAAAAAAAGTGTAACACCCGAAAAATTGCTTATTTGGAAATAGAGCTAAAATGATTTAATTATGTATTTTTGTGCTCATGAAAACATAGGAAAATAAAAAATTTCGTTAAATTAAAATTCATCTTAGGATGTAGCAACATTGTTGTGCATACATGCTAATGCATTGTGTTTTTGCATTGTCTGGTTTTGACCAAGGTACAAAATCAATTCAAACTGTTTTTATTAAAATGCGTTTAGTAGGTAATTTTCCTTCTCTGCTATACCTATATCCTTTTTCTACAATTAAATTCCTTGTCTCTCAGCTCAAGTTTCATTGAGAGCTTCCCAAACTATTTTCTTTGTAACCCAAATCACTCCTTTCAGTTTCTCGTCCATCAATCAATCTCTACAAACTTCTCGGGAATTTTTCTAACTTTTTCTGTAGCTTGTTTCCACTTGTCTGTGAGCATAATCTAATTTTTAGATGCTCCAAAATTAACTTTTAGTGAGCTCCAAATACTTTATTTGGGTTCCTCATGTTCGACAATGTCTCTGGAAAATTTCCCTGAATTTTCGGAGCTTTCGGAGTATTTTTCGCGACTTAAATAATAATTCTAGACTTTTCTGAAATTATTTTATCCATGAAAATAATTAATTCCGAAAATAATAAATCTCTCATTTTTTTCCAACGCTCAAAGCCCATGTGCAATAATCCTAATAAATCTCAAAGGCCCATACATTTATTTACTAATGGGCTTAAATGATTACTTAGGCCTATTAGCGGAGGTGGATGATGCAACGTCAATTAGCACCATATCGCTAGTTGACATGGAGGTGGAGAGTTTTTCTCCCTATATATACGTACCTACCCCATGGGCAAAGCACACCAAAACTACCATAAGAGGAGCCCCTAGTTGGAAAATCTCTCGTGTAGTAAATTATATTTTCTCCTCCTTCTCTTGCCGCCATCTGACGAAGCCACCAGACTGCTTGCTCGTGAGCATATGTTCTACTTCAAGAAGAAGAAGAAGATGTATTTACTTGAATTCCACTGTCTAGATCACATTAAAAACCATATTTTTATTTATTTTCGAAATTAAAATTCTAGGTATTTACAAAACTGCCACTATCTTGTTTAGGTCATATCTTCTACGTTTTAACTCCGATTTGACCCGTTCAAATTACGTTAGGTTTGTATTTACGAGCTCTATATGTTGGTAGTACTGTACAGTAGGTTTAGAAAATTTAATTTTCGAGTTTATATTAAAGTAATTATTTATCTATAGGAAATCTTAGAAAATTCATAACTTTCACGTTTTAAATCCGAATTTCGTGATCTTTACGTCTGTGTGATCGTAGTAACGTGTAGAAGAGTTTTACAAACTTTTTATACTGTTAGTGCTACTGTTGGTTAGGTTTCATACCTTTAAGATTCGATGTTAGATTTAATCTATTATTTTACTAAAGAAAATCTTGTTTAATTCATAACTTATTTGTTTTAATTCCGAATTAGTCCGTTCAAATTGCAATAGATTTATAACAACATGAACTACATATTAGTATTAATGTTTTCTTTATCAAAATCTCCGGAATTTCATAGTTTAGATCTAACTTGATTAATAACTATGCAACTAGATTTATAAATTAAATATTATTGATTTCTCCTTTAGTTTTCTAAATTTAAATGTAATTTAGCCTAAGTCACTTTTGAATATCTATGAAAAGTATTTTATCCTATATATATGATTTTATATAGTTAAAACAAATGAGACCTATAATTTTCCGTTTTATACAACAAAATCTTTCGGTGTATGTATTTCTTTCACCGTAGCTCCGATTAGCGTGTTTTCCGCGTTTATGTGTTCGTAGCAACGCATAGGTTAGTTTACAAATTTCTTTAATTGTTTGGTGTACTGTTCTAATTTATTTCTATTGTTTGCTTCATGTATGATTGAATGGACGCTTGTGTGGTGCTTTTATGATCTTGTCTAGTCGGTGAGCTATACGTGGTGATCAAGAAGCAGTTCATTGAGGTTTGGGCTTGAAGAAGGATTTAAGTTAAGGCAAGTATAGCATGAGATCATCCTTGTTTCCTATTCACCTTTAATACACTTAATTCATGTGCATGTGTCTACCTTGTTACCACTAAGAATATCCTAGCTTTTGTATCTTATACCTTGACACCCTTAGGACATTGCATTGGGTAGTATTATGCTAGTGCTCAAGATAAATAACCATGATCTGTAACTTGACTAATTGTATATGCAATAAACGTTTAAAAGATACTTTATAGCAACATGGCTCAAGAGGGCTAGAGCATATTTGGTTGTTTTTATGGTGCTCTAGTTTCTCTCCTTAAGGACTTATCTATAAGCGAACATCCGGGACTTACAGTACAACTATGAGGGCTATATGGCTCTGGCTTTAGTCAAGTATGAGGACCTTTTCTAGCTTGTTAGAGGTTACCTTGTGGCGCAAATAGGGGAAAAGGAGACTGTGGATCCCTGCGTGGTTGTATCACACAGACTGACTGATGAAACCTAGCGGCCCTAACTTGTTAGACGAACCTTTGAAAGACTTCATAGTGAACCCTGCCGACCTTCCTTGGAAGTGGGTCAAGAGATTAGCTACCTCGGGCGAAAGGGTAAATCACGACTCACAGTGAAAGTGTACAACCTCTGTAGAGTGTAAAACTGTTATAACAGCCGTGCTCACGGTCACGAGTGGCCTTGGACCCTTACAGAATAAATGATGAACACTGATGATAATGATAATACTGATGATATTGATGCTCACTAATTATTATTGTTTCTTGCAATACGTTATTCACGTTTACATGATCATGAGGTTATTTGGGCTTTTGGTAAACTTGTTGCTACTCAAATTGCTAAAAGATGACTCACTAAAAGCTATCACAGCAAACCAGTGTCAACTTTTGAGCCTCATGAACCCCATAATATATTTGTTGAGTTCGACATGGACTCACTCTTGCTATTTCCCACACCTCAGGATAGTCTCTGGAGTTTTTAGGTTTGTGATCAACCAGTCAGTTTGATCCTGGAGTGAAGGTTACACCTGGTGTTCGGAGTTGTCTTGCCGCTGTGTTGCTCTCTAAGGTATATTTTATACTATTGAGTTATGTATATTAAGCATTTGTCTCTTGGTATTACACTTATCTGTGGCTATATGTGAGATTTGACTCCTTTATTTCACATATAGTGTATGTCTGGTTTTGTCCTTAAAACTGAGTGTGACAGAGTGGTATCAGAGCAATGCTAACTGTAGAGCACAAGCCTAGTTAGAAATTGGCCGTCTTAAGGTTTTGAAATTGCTATAAAATCCTTGTTCTATAAACCTTGGCATTTTCTTCTCTACTACATACATCTACCCTTGATATTCATCTCCACCTTGATGCTTATTTTTAAGTCTTATTCACACCTTTACTCCTTGCTTTGATATGCTTTTAGAATCTTATCTTACCGCCTTCTTGTGTAATCAGAATAAGAGCTTTAGGATCCTTACCCTTGGTATGAAAAGAACGATAGTATCGCCAGTTGGCTCAATGTTTGAAGTGTGAACCTTCGGTGTTCCGTTTGTTGTCATTATATTTATGCTTGATTTGGATATTTGTAATGATTGCAATGAATTTGTGGATCCCACAATTTCATTTAGATATCGGCTTAAGATATAAGGATTATTGAATAGGTAGATGGGTTGGTTTATTTTGACTCTCTACATCCTATCCTTTTAGAGCAGTCTATCTCATTTGGCTTATACATCTGTCTTTGGATGACCATAAATCATGAGAAAATTCTAGACAATATTAGGCTTCAACATCTTTATCTAGCCGCAAGAACCACCCTCATGGCTATTTTGGATTGGGAGTAATGAAAATCACAAGATGATATAACTATGCTGTCAGCAACCTAGAACAGTTTCGGTTGTGCACTGTTTTCGACCAACTTAACTGCAGAATTTGGAAAAGTGTTTTACATGAAAGTTATGGAGAATTTGATAAGCTTTCCAACGGTATAAGCTGCAACTACATTGGATAAACGGAATGAGAGTTATTGTTATTTTACTGCACTGTTTTTTTTCTCTCGCGAGGAAACTTCAGGCTATTTGCTTCTACTTCTATACACAAGCCTCTAAAGAATTAGGACATGATGGTAGTTAACTTATACTAAAGATGATGCAAGTTACCCTTGGCATCCCCTGGCTGATCTTTTCTTAAGGGGGGTAACTAAGTTAATGAAGATGCGTGACCAAGGTTTCATATGGTCGAGTGCTTCACTTGGAAGTATCAGTTAACCCAATTGTTGCGAGATCCTCATCAAGCGTGTGTACCCTTTGCTTACAATTGGTGGCTTGTTGGATCATCTACAAGGAGCTCGTATTTTGGTTAAGATGGATCTTCGATTCAAGCTATCATCAGTAGGGAGTTCAACCTTCAACATACCCAAGGCAAGTTGGCGTTGATGACATAGGAGGGAGATATTGTACATCTATAGTTGATTCTACGGAGACTTAGAAGACCTCAATGCTATACCAAGCATGGTAGATAAATTCTGAATAAAGGATGTTCTTTTCTTGTTTAAATTATCTCTAATGCTGCAATTGTTGGAGAAGAACCCAAGGAAGTTAAATGATGTGTTGAGTTGAAACCCACCTAAGGATGTAAGTGTAACTCAGAGTTTCCTTGGAATAATAAGATTCTATCATAGATTCATCGGAGGTAATATAATCTTGGACATAAGAGTGACATCTACAAGGATCGTGTAAAAATATGGACATCTTCACAAAGTTGGTTTTGAGCTTGTGACTCATCATCATTGGATTAATTATTTTTTCTGATGCAAATCATTGGATTAATATTGGTAAGGATTACGACTGGGAAGTGTGTAGCCCAGAAAACAAAAGTCATTGCCGATGCCCTTAGCAAAGGAGAGTTATGCTAGAAGATTCGGACGACACCATGGACTAAGAGTTGTGTTTAAGAGTTGGGCAATTTAACCTGAGTATAGACTCCAATGTTGTGGATTTGGCAATATGGACTATTAAGGATAACCTAAAGTGATTCGTCAGAAGAGGATATATATTGGTACATGAAGAATAGATTAGGCTTTCCAGTTGGAGATTGTGCATCTCAAGGTGGCCCTTAAGAGAAGTACTAGGAGTTACGATATGAAGGACAAGTTCGCAGTTTGAAACATTTGTTTATTTATGGTTCTTAATATGAAAAGAGAAGTGGCTTAATAAATAGGGCTACCTAAAGGTTTGTTCGGAGTCCCTATCAACATCTTGGAAATGGTTGAGCGAGTTACTTGGAGAAAGATTATTAAAGTATGCAAAGTAAAGCGGAATCCCTATCAAGAGGATGGAACTACTTGAGGAAGAGAAGAAGATTCAATGGCAAAGTATCCATCGCTCTTTGATCAACATCTTCCGAATCTCGAGGACGAGATTCATCTTAAGAGGGGTAGAATTGTGACACCCGAAAAATTGCTTATTTGGAAATAGAGCTAAAATGATTTAATTATGTATTTTTGCGCTCATGAAAACATAGGAAAATAAAAAATTTCGTTAAATTAAAATTCATCTTAGGATGTAGCAACATTGTTGTGCATACATGCTAATGCATTGTGTTTTTGCATTGTTTGGTTTTGACCAAGGTACAAAATCAATTCAAACTGTTTTTATTAAAATGCGTTTAGTAGGTAATTTTCCTTCTCTGCAATACCTATATCATTTTTCTACAATTAAATTCCTTGTCTCTCAGCTCAAGTTTCATTGAGAGCTTCCCAAACAATTTTCTTTGTAACCCAAATCACTCCTTTCAGTTTCTCGTCCATCAATCAATCTCTACAAACTTCTTGGGAATTTTTCTGACTTTTTCTGTAGCTTGTTTCCACTTGTCTGTGAGCATAATCTAATTTTTAGATGCTCCAAAATTATCTTTTAGTGAGCTCCAAATACTTTATTTGGGTTCCTCATGTTCCACAATGTCTCTGAAAAATTTCCCTGAATTTTCGGAGCTTTCGGAGTATTTTTCGCGGCTTAAATAATAATTCTGGACTTTTCTGAAATTATTTTATCCATGAAAATAATTAATTCCGAAAATAATAAATCTCTCATTATTTTTCCAACGCTCAAAGCCCATGTGCAATAATCCTAATAAATCTCAAAGGTTCATACATTTATTTACTAATGGGCTTAAATGATTACTTAGGCCTATTAGCGGAGGTGGATGGTGCAACATCAATTAGCACCATATCGCTAGTTGACATGGAGGTGGAGAGTTTTTCTCCCTATATATACGTACCTACCCCATGGGCAAAGCACACCAAAACTACCGTAAGAGGAGCCCCTAGTTAAGAAATCTCTCGTGTAGTAAATTATATTTTCTCCTCCTTCTCTTGCCGCCGTCCGACGAAGCCACCAGACTGCTTGCTCGTGAGCATACGTTCTACAACAACAAGAAGAAGAGGTATTTACTTGAATTCCACTGTCTAGATGTAACACCCTAAATTTTTGAATATTTTTAAATAGGGAATTTGATTTAGTTGAGCATTTTTGTGTGCATGAAAATTTAGTGAAATAATATTTTTGTTTAAATAAAATCAAATATAGGGTTAAATGAGTGTTTGTGCATACATGCCGTTGCATATTTTAATTGGGTGATTGGTTTTTATTTTAAAAAGAAAATTATTTCAAGAATCATTTGAAAATGTATTTGAAGTATTGGAAAAAGAAAAGGAAAAAAAAGAATATTCTCTTTCTCAGCTTCGGGCCAAAAGTCAGCCTCCCTTCTCTTCCTTGGCCCAGTCGCGCCCTTCTTTTCCCGCGCCCTTATTTCCTCTTGGCCGTGGGCCGCGTCGGGGGCCGGCCCAACCAGCTGCTGCCACCAGCCGCCGCGCCCTTCTCCCTCTTCGTCCCACTGACCTCCCGGGCCCGCTTGTAAGCGGTACCTTCTTTCTCCTCCCGCTCGTGTTCGAGTCGGACACCTCGAAGGAGTCCGATGCCGCCCCGATCTCCCCCTTGGCTTGCTCCTCATGTCGAGCCCCTCTTAAATAGCAGCCGTGGCCGCACCACCCCTCCACAACCCTAACCCGGAGCCACCAGTCGCGAGTCAAGCGCTAGCCGCCGCAACCGAGCCGCCGCTCAAGCTCGGGAGCCGACCGTCGAATTCGTCAATTTGGTCTTCTCTGTAAGCTGTCACGTAGTTTTGCGTCATCGGCATGAACTCGTGAGGCTTTATCCTCTCTCAATTTTCAATTTAGATGGTTAATTTGTCTTGTTGCCGTGTACAGGAGCTTGTCGTCCGCCATTGATAGCCGTGGGAAGCTCTAGGTCGATTTCCGTCGCTCTAACCGGTCTAGGTGAGTCCGCGAGCCTCCGTTCTTGCTTCCGGTATATTTGGATTGAAGAATCGTGCACTAGGTCGCTGGATCGATCAACGCCGGATAGCCGCCGGCCAAACCGCCGCCGTCGGGCCACTGTTGGTGGTCGGCGTTCTCTTCTCCCCCTCCTATCTTCTAATCTCCACCATTCTCTTTTGATCCGGTGGCTCAGATCGAGTCATACCGATTCGGCTGCCTCTTTTGCATAAGAGCCCTTAGGTTTCTTTGTTTTTAAACCCGCAATCCATGGCGCCTTTGCTAGTTTACGCTTTGTTGTTTTGAAAACATAATTTTTGTCGGTTTAAATGAAAATACGCTTTCAGCTATTTACAGAATTGCCACTAGAACTATTTAGGTCATAAAATCTCCGTTTTAACTCCGATTTGATCCGTTCAAGTTGCGTTAGGTTCATAATTTCATATTCTATCTATTAGTACTGCTGTATAGTAGATTTTACACTTTTAAAATTTGAGGTTAGATTTAATCTATTACTTTAATAAAGTAAATCTTGTTTAAATCATAACTTTTCCGTTTTAGCTCTGATTTGCGTGAATTTCGCGTCTGTGTGATCCTAGAGCGATGTAGATTTGTTTTAAAAACTTTTCATCTTATTTTACTGCTGTTGGTGTACTGTTCTAATTGTAGCTTTGTTTGCTTTGCATGATTGCCCTTGGATGATTGTTGTTGATGTGCTAATCGAGAATAGACGGTGATCAGTTCGTTGGTGATCAAGAGAACTATTACGAGTCAGATCAACAGGATCAGCTAGATCAAGGCAAGTATAGCATGGGATTATCCTTGTTACCTATTCACTTTAATTCACTTAATTCATGTTGCATGTGTCTCTTTGTTAAGGATGCCTTAGTATTGATCTTGTTCCTTGAATCCTATGGTTATTGGCATTGGGTAGTGGCTAGTGCTCACATAAACTATGATCTTGTAATTTGACTAATGATATATGCAATAACTTTAAAAGATGATTTTTAGCAACAGGGAACAAGAGGGTTAGAGTTATCTCTAGATTCCTCTCCGTAAGGACTTATCTGTAAGCGAACATCCGGGACTTACAGTACAGCTGTGAGGGCTACATGGCTCTGGCTTTAGTCATATAAGAGGACCTTTTCTAGCTTGTTAGTGGTTACCTTTATGGCGCAAAAGGGGTTGTGTTCCGGGTTGGGTGTAGTGCGGCTCCTGTCCCTATGAGTATAGGCTGCGTGTCATTGTGCCATATGGAAGGGGGGCTCTACATTTGCAGGCCACAGAAACCTAGCGGCCCTAACTTGTTAGACGAACCTTGGAAAGACTTCATAGTGAAACTTGATTGTCCAATGGGGAGTCATGACCTCGGGCTTTTGGGGATCACGACTCACAGTGAAAGTGTACAACCTCTGCAGAGTGTAAAACTGGTATATCAGCCGTGCTCACGGACACGAGCGGCCTTGGACCCTTACGGAATAGAGATCACTATTAATTTACTTGTTTTTGCTATTCATTATTCTCTTTACATGATCATACGTTTATTTCGGGAGTATTACCTATTTGCTTAAAACATGAACAACTAAAAGCTACATGCAGTTGAACCAGTGTCTATCCTACTTGAGCTACATGAACCCCATGTTACACTTGTTGAGTACTTTTGTGCTCACCCTTGCATTCCCCCACCACAGGATGGAATCCCGAAAGTGCAAATAGTGACTACTACTACTTTCCTGAAGATTACTAGACTTGTGGTCAACCAGTTGACGTGCCTGTGCTATGGAGCTAGCTACCACTATACTTATATTATGTTTCCGCTTATTTATGTGAAGACTCTGTGAATCTATTCGTTATGTAATAAACATTGGTGATGATACTATTTATATTTGTCATCTTATGTGTGATTGATCTCTGGGCGCACATAAGAATATGCACTCCATTTGTTCCCTAAAAATGGGTGTGACAGATTGGTATCAGAGCTATGTTGACTGTAGGACGCAAGCCTAGTTAGTAATGGTCGTTTTAGTTCTCTTTTCTTCACTTGTTTCATGCTTATCACTCTACTCTTGATAATTGCTAAATTATTATGCTTCTTTCGCCTCATTCTATTATGAAAATATTGCCTCTAACTTCAACTTACCCTTGGACTAAAATCTGTAGATGCCTCGTGCCCGCAAGACTGCCCGTATCACCACTAGAGGGTACTATCCACCCCGTTCCTTGGAGGAACCAGAAGAGCTTCAGGAGGAACCCGAAGAGCTTCATGAGGAACCCGAAGAGCTTCAGGAGGAATTAGAAGACACTACACCAACCCCGCCATCAACACCAGAACAGGCGCCAGAACTAGTTTTGCCTCAAGAGGAAATTGAACCTAAGGAGGAGGTTATCTATTTGAGTGACGATGAAGATGTTGAGCTTGCTAATAATGGAGGACAGCCCCCTTCGCCTCCACAAGGTGGTTCTGCTGAAATTGGGGTGTCGTCCCTTCCTATGGGCTGGATTACAAGGATCCATCACAAATCAAGCCATAACACTCCGTCACACCACCGACTGGGTGACATACTTAATGCCTACTTCACAGATTGGGATCCTGCAATTGAGTATGTCTGCTGGGAGCATAAGCACCCTTTGGAAGCTACTTATTGGAAGTGCAGTGTGCGTATCTTCGTTAAGAACAATGAGTTGGGCACCTTTTTGCTGGACCGGTGTTTTTCCCATAGTGGACGTCGTGCCACTATAGAAGATGGCATAGAAGATGCAGCCTTTGAAGCATGCTTGGGACTTCGTCACCTTCGCTATGAGATTATGCAAGATGATCACTATCACTATTTTCCCCGTGGAGACTCAGAGTATGGATGGGTAATGACGGACCCTGGGAATTTGGATTTAGTTCCTCGGGTCTCATGATATGATGGTGACAAATCATCGGTTGGTAGCCCTGGTTAAAGCTTTGGGAAAAGACGTCAAGAGGTATCAAGAAGTGATAGATGGCTTAAGGATTGACCAAGGCATGGAACCGATCTATGATCATCATGAACATCAAGCCCGTCCTTAGGAGTTGGAATACCATTTATGTAATACTACGATAGTTCGAGTAGTGTCAAGTTAAGTTGAGTTTGTGGTGTCGTGTGAACTTTGTGTGGTTAGTTGAGTTATTATTGTGCTTATGTGTGAGTTGGATTTTCCATGTAATGAGTGCTGGAGCTTTGTGGGCTTGTCTACAAAAGTTCCAAATTATATAATATTAAGTTTTAGTGTGACAAATAAATAATTTAGTTGGGTTAACTTTTCTCTCTGTTCTGTCTTTTCTGGAGCGATCTGTCTTTCCTTTTATGCTTAAAATTAACTGATCAGCGAAAAATTCTGAAATTTTTATGAGAGAATCTAGACTCACGTACCTCTCCAATGCCTCTGGAATCAACTTTTTATCTATTCTGGATCATGAGTTATAATCGTTACAAGATGAAGTTACTGTGCAGTCTGGAAGTCAGAAACAGTTTCTGTTGTGTTCCGTTTTTGGGTAACTTTGTGACAGAATCTGGAAGTATGAGTTAAACAAAAGTTGTAGATAATTTCATAAGCTTTCCAACCATATAAAGAACACCTCTACTGGATATCTGTAACTCGAGATAGGTTTGTTTTATCGAACAGCTGAAATTGGGATGTGTCCAGAAAATTTTCAGATTCTAATCTCTATCCCTAGAATTGTCTATTATGTGGTAATCTCTAAGATTTGATACTATATTGGATAACAGATGTCTGGAAGAGGACGGGGTCGAGGCCGTGGTCGTGGAGTTGGACCAACACCTACTATTCATGAGCTTTTGGCCATACAAACACAGCTAATGGAAGCTCTGGTGAACAATCAGCAAAATCAGCCAGTTGGAGGAGCGCCTGCGCGAGATAAGCGTGGGGAATTTTTGAAGGGTCATCCCCCAGTGTTTACACATGCCTCAGATCCATTGGAAGCTGATGATTGGCTTCGTGCAGTAGAGAAGCAGCTCAACATTGCTCAGTGTAATGATCAGCAGAAGGTGTTGTTTGCTTCGGGACAACTTCAAGGAGCAGCTCAAGATTGGTGGGATTCATATCAGTATGGCCGTCCTGCCAATGCCCCCGCTATTACTTGGCAGGAGTTTACCGAGAGTTTTAGGTCCTACCATATACCAGAGGGGGTGATAGCATTGAAGGCAGAAGAATTCCGCAATTTGACACAGGGATCTATGCCTGTGGCAGAGTATAGGGACAAGTTTGCTCAGTTGCCACGTTATGCGCCAAATGAGGTGGCTAATGATGCCGATAAGCAGTGACTTTTCTTGAAAGGTCTACATGATGGTCTTCAACTGCAGCTAATGTCTAATGCTTACCCAGATTATCAAACTCTAGTGAATCGCGCTATTGTGGTGGATAATAAGCGCAAGGAGATGGATGCTAAAAGAAAGAGACTTCAGGGACAGATATCTGGAAACAACACTCGTCAATGTACTGGTTATCAACAAGGTTTTCAGCAGAGGTATCCGCCCAACCAATGGAATCGTGGTCAACTTCCTCCACGTAATCAGTTTCTGCAACGTCCTCCTTATCAGTCGTAGAATGGCAATCAACGCTCTCAACAGCAGAATGGGAACCAGAATCAGCGACAGAGTACCTCTAACAACACCCCAATGAAGACTAGTGCTCCTAATACTCCAACCAAGTGCTTCCGTTGTGGAAAGGAGGGTCACTTGTCTTATAACTGTCCTGAGAAGGCCAACCAGCAACCTCCTCAGAAGCAGAACAGTAATCAGAAGCCACCATACTACGGGAAGGTGACTCACTTATCGGAGGAGACTGCAATGTCGGAACCTGAAGTTATGCTCGGTACGTTCGATGTCCACTCCATCCCTGCCACTGTTCTTTTTGATTCTGGAGCTTCGCATTCATTCATATCTCAAATATTTGTTAAGACAAATAGCATTCCTTTGTGTGCCATGAAAAACCCTATACTAGTCAACTCGCCTAGGGGTAGTATGCAAGCTTCCTATCGATGCCTCCCTATTAGTTTAAATTTAAGGGGGGTAGAGTTTAAAGTTAGTCCTATAGTGTTGAGAACAGCTGGGATTGATCTTATTCTAGGATTAGACTAGATGAAGCAAAATCAGGCAGTGATTCAGTGTAAGGAAAAGGCAGTAGCCCTGACAACACCGAAGGGAGATCGCATTAGTGTGGAGATCGTAGTGCAGAAGCCGCAGACAGCTACAGTAAATCGACTTGATGATAATGCTAATCAAGAGGATCCAGTTGTGGATGAATTCCCGGATGTGTTCCCCGACGACTTGCCAGGTATGCCACCCGACCGTGACATTGAGTTTATTATTGAATTATTGCCTGGAACTGCACCTATAGCTAAGCGTCCATATAGGATGGGGGTTAACGAATTAGAAGAACTTAAGAAACAAATAAAAGAATTGCAAGAGAAAGGTTTTATTCGTCCTAGCTCATCCCCATGGGGAGCTCCTGTGATCTTTGTTGATAAGAAGGATGGTTCTCAACGGATGTGTGTTGATTATCGGTCACTCAACGAGGTAACTATCAAGAATAAGTATCCGCTGCCAAGGATTGATGACTTGTTTGATCAGTTGAGAGGTGCTTGTGTGTTCTCTAAGATTGACCTTCGCTCTGGCTATCATCAGTTGAAGATTCGTGCCACGGATATACCTAAGACAGCATTCACCACCCGATATGGTTTGTATGAGTATACAGTAATGTCCTTTGGTTTGACTAATGCTCCTGCATACTTTATGTACTTGATGAATAAGGTATTTATGGAGTATCTTGATAAGTTTGTAGTAGTGTTCATCGATGATATCCTGGTATACTCTAAGACTAAGGAAGAACATGTGGAACATTTGAGGTTGGTCCTGCAGAAGCTTAGAGAGCATAAGCTCTATGCTAAGCGTAGCAAATGCGAGTTTTGGTTAAGGGAAGTTGCTTTTCTGGGTCATGTGGTCTCTAATGGTGGAATATCAGTGGATCCTAGCAAGGTAAAAGATGTGTTGAATTGGAAACCGCCAACTGATGTGGGAGAAATTCGTAGTTTCTTGGGATTGGCTGGATATTATAGAAGGTTTATTGAAGGGTTTTCTAAGCTTGCTAAGCCAATGACGGCGCTGTTGGAAAAGAATGCCAAATTTGTGTGGTCTGATAAGTGTCAGGTTAATTTTGAGGAGCTAAAGAAACGATTGACAAAAGCCCCGGTGTTAGTTTTGCCAGATTTGAATAAGAGCTTCTCTATTTATTGTGATGCATCCCGTTTGGGTCTTGGTTGTGTGCTTATGCAGGAAGGCAAAGTAGTAGCATATGCATCTCGACAGTTGAGGAAGCATGAGTTAAATTATCCTACTCATGACTTGGAGTTAGCAGCAGTGGTGCATGCCTTGAAAATATGGAGGCATTATTTGATTGGACATAAAAGTGATATTTACACTGATCATAAGAGTTTGAAGTATATTTTCACTCAATCAGATCTGAACTTGAGACAACGTCGCTGGTTAGAGTTGATTAAGGATTATGATCTGGAGGTACACTATCATCCGGGTAAAGCTAATGTGGTTGCTGATGCCCTTAGTAGAAAGAGCTATGCTAATGAGGTACAAGTAATGCCGATGTCAAATGAGTTATGTGCTGAGTTTGAGCATCTAAACTTGGGTATTGCTGTTAATGCAGTGGAATTAGTAGTAGAGCCTATGTTAGAGCAACAAATACGCGAGGGTCAGTTGACGGATGATAAGATAAAGGAGATAGTGGGGAATATACCGAAAGGTAAAGCACCTGGATTCCGGATGGATGACAAGGGAACCCTATGGTTTGGAGAACGATTATGTGTGCCTGAGGACAAAGCTATAAGAGGAGCAATCCTACGGGAGGCTCATGAGTCTACTTACTCTATTCATCCTGGAAGTACTAAGATGTATATGGATTTACGAGAAAGGTATTGGTGGCATGGTTTGAAAAGAGATGTTGCAGAGTATGTTGCACTATGTGACACATGTCAGAGGGTTAAAGCTGAACATCAAAGACCTGCAGGATTGTTGCAACCGATGCAGATATCTGAGTGGAAGTGGGAAGAAGTTGGTATGGACTTCATAGTAGGATTACCACGCACTCAGAGGGGTTTTGACTCCATATGGGTTATAGTGGATCGTTTGACTAAAGTTGCTCATTTTATACCAGTTAGAACTACGTATTCCAGTGCAAAGTTGGCAGAGCTGTATTTGGAAAGAATAGTAAGTTTGCATGGAGTTCCAAAGAAGATAGTGTCTGATCGAGGTACCCAGTTTACATCGTATTACTGGCAGAAAGTACAAGAGTCATTAGGGACTAAGCTGAATTTTAGCACAGCGTATCATCCTCAGACGGATGGGCAAACAGAAAGGATTAATCAGATATTGGAGGATATGTTGAGAGCTTGTGCTTTGCAGTATGGTACAAGTTGGGACAAAAGTTTGTCGTATGCGGAGTTCTCCTACAATAACAGTTATCAGAAAAGTCTACAGATGGCACCCTTTGAGGCTTTGTATGGTAGGAAGTGTAGAACTCCATTGTTTTGGAATCAGACGGGAGAGAGTCAAGTATTTGGTCCTGATGTGCTTAGGGATGCTGAAAAACAAGTAAGAATGATTCGGAATAACTTGAAAGCAGCTCAGTCTCGGCAGAAAAGTTATGTCGATACTCGACGAAGAGAGTTGACTTTTGAAGTGGGAGATTATGTTTACCTGAAGGTGTCACCTATGAGAGGTGTGAAAAGGTTTAATCGGAAAGGAAAGTTAGCACCGAGGTATGTCGGTCCTTTTAAGATCTTAGAGAGACGTGGTGAAGTGGCATATCAGTTGGAATTGCCTGAGAGTTTAGCAGGTGTGCATGATGTGTTCCATGTGTCTCAGTTAAGGAAATGTCTGCGTGTACCGGAAGAACAAATACCGTTGGAAGAACTCACTGTTAAGGAAAATCTTACTTATGAGGAGTATCCTGTGAAAATTTTGGAGAAAGCGGAAAGAGTTACCCGAAGCCGAGTTATAAAGATGTGTAAAGTTCAGTGGAGGCGGTATTCGGAAGCAGAGGCTACGTGGGAAAGAGAGGAAGATTTAAGAAAAGCATACCCACAGTTGTTTGAGTAAGCATCGTTCGAATCTCGGGACGAGATTCTTTTAAGGGGGTAGAATTGTAACACCCTAAATTTTTGAATATTTTTAAATAGGGAATTTGATTTAGTTGAGCATTTTTGTGTGCATGAAAATTTAGTGAAATAATATTTTTGTTTAAATAAAATCAAATATAGGGTTAAATGAGTGTTTGTGCATACATGTCGTTGCATATTTTAATTGGGTGATTGGTTTTTATTTTAAACAGAAAATTATTTCAAGAATCATTTGAAAATGTATTTGAAGTATTGGAAAAAGAAAAGGAAAAAAAGAATATTCTCTTTCTCAGCTTCGGGCCGAAAGTCAGCCTCCCTTCTCTTCCTTGGCCCAGTCGCGCCCTTCTTTTCCCGCGCCCTTATTTCCTCTTGGCCGTGGGCCGCGTCGTGGGCCGGCCCAACCAGCTGCTGCCGCCAGCCGCCGCGCCCTTCTCCCTCTTCGTCCCACTGACCTCCCGGGCCCGCTTGTAAGCGGTACCTTCTTCCTCCTCCCGCTCGTGTTCGAGTCGGACACCTCGAAGGAGTCCGATGCCGCCCCGATCTCCCCCTTGGCTTGCTCCTCACATCGAGCCCCTCTTAAATAGCAGCCGCGGCCGCACCGCCCCTCCACAACCCTAACCCGGAGCCACCAGTCGCGAGTCAAGCGCTAGCCGCCGCAACCGAGCCGCCGCCGCTCAAGCTCGGGAGCCGACCGTCGAATTCGTCAATTTGGTCTTCTCTGTAAGCTGTCACGTAGTTTTGCGTCATCGGCATGAACTCATGAGGCTTTATCCTCTCTCAATTTTCAATTTAGATGGTTAATTTGTCTTGTTGCCGTGTACAGGAGCTTGCCGTCCGCCATTGATAGCCGCGGGAAGCTCTAGGTCGATTTCCGTCGCTCTAACCGGTCTAGGTGAGTCCGCGAGCCTCCGTTCTTGCTTCCGGTATATTTGGATTGAAGAATCGTGCACTAGGTCGCTGGATCGATCAACGCCGGTGAGCCGCCGGCCAAACCGCCGCCGTCGGGCCACTGTTGGTGGCCGGCGTTCTCTTCTCCCCCTCCTATCTTCTAATCTCCACCGTTCTCTTTTGATCCGATGGCTCAGATCGAGTCATACCGATTCGGCTGCCTCTTTTGCATAAGAGCCCTTAGGTTTCTTTGTTTTTAAACCCGCAATCCTTGGCGCCTTTGCTGGTTTACGCTTTGTTGTTTTGAAAACGTAATTTTCGTCGGTTTAAATGAAAATACGCTTTCAGCTATTTACAGAATTGCCACTAGATCTATTTAGGTCATAAAATCTCCATTTTAACTCCGATTTGATCCGTTCAAGTTGCGTTAGGTTCATAATTTCATATTCTATCTATTAGTACTGCTGTATAGTAGATTTTACACTTTTAAAATTCGAGGTTATATTTAATCTATTACTTTAATAAAGTAAATCTTGTTTAAATCATAACTTTTCTGTTTTAGCTCCGATTTGCGTGAATTTCGCGTCTGTGTGATCCTAGAGCGAGGTGAAGAACAATGTGAAAGACCCTAGTTTGGTTTTAACACGAGAGTGACGATGGTGGACTAATGCTTCGCTTAAGAGTTGATTAAGCTAGAGTCCACAATTAGATGACATTGAGCTAGATGGTGACCATGATGGAGGTGGCATGTGCACCAAGTGCATGTGCTCAACAAGTTAATGAGAAGGATGAAGATACAGAGAAGAAGGGAGATGGACAAGTAGGAGGTGGAGACAAGCCCGAAGGCAAAGGTATAACCCTATAGGGGTTTGTTTCACTTGCCAAGGTGTGTATAGAAGTGCACAACCAGAGTTAGGATAGATAATCGTAATATTTATAAGAGAATCTTTAAGCTAATACGGTTGTCTAATAATACCAATATAAGTGAGGACTAACATGGCATATGCATTAAACATAGTGACATGGTGAGGAAGCAAGAGAAAATGCTTTGAAAATATTTTTAAAAAGCTAACTTAGAGCTAAAGGTGTCATTGTCCTGTGGGACAAGCCTGAGAACTGACACATTTGAAAAGGCTTTGAGAGACGGCTTGGTGAGGTGGCTGTGCACTCACTGTCCGATGAACCATCGGGGAGTGGCAACGAAGCTTAAGCCCCATGTTTTTTTCTGCCTCTGAGTCAATTGTGCCTGGGGTTTCTAGGGTCATTGGCAACCTTCGTTGCCCACCTGTGCTGGGGACCGAAGTTTAGGCCACCTACGGTTTAACAGTGGAAATCCAAAGGGTCGACTTGATGGGCAACACCAGATGGGCACCAAAGTGATACGCGCCGGAAGATTAGACGCCAGACACGTGGCAACACCAGATGGGCATGGGGAAATTTTGTCTGTGTCGTTGGCCTCTTCCTACTCGCCATCTACCGGCCCCACATGCCGATTCCATCATATATAGGGATGGAAATAGATGTCTGGAAATCCATATTATCCAAATCCGTATCCGCCAAAACGTGCAATATCGATATCCGTATTCATATCTGTGTTCTAACGTGGATACTAAATGGATGTTTTATAAATTCATTTTTTAGTATTTTTCTCTATCCAATTCCAGATCCGTATTCGACAAAAATATGAAATATCCAATATTTATCAGTATCCGCGAAGAACAATGTATAATGAATCTATTCAAAATTTTCTTTTTTAGGACTAGTGACTAATTTTTTAATTTCAATATTATCAATGATGAATTGGAACTATTTAGTAGTACATCTATAAGTAAAATTTAATATTAATTTAATACTATTAACGATATATAAATATTAAATTATTTTTTGTATTTTCTAATTATTTTAAACCTTATATATTTGTTATTGCAAATTATTTTAACACTTTTATTTTATTTTTTACTAATGAAAATTATTTTATATAATATATAATTTCATAGTAAATATTTATATAAATAATGATTGACTAATTGATAAACATTATTAATTAGTTTAATTGATAAATATTATATATTTATTGAACTGAGTAAAATCCAAATCTGAGACATTTGTTTTGTATTTATATTCGACAAGATTCGTGTCCATATTTGAATCCGAATTAAAATGCGGTAAAAGACAAATGTAATACCGACAATCTTGATATTGCACATACCGAGGACCAGCATCCTTGCAGTGTCTTTTTTTTAGAAAAAAAAGTTTATTCCGGTCTCTGCACAAGTCACGCACACAACCAATCTTTATTACAGTTTTAGCCTGTAACACCCAAATTTTGAGATAACAAAATTGGAATAAGTTAGATAATAAATAATTACAAAACTAAAATAATAATAAATTATATTTGTGTTGCATTCATGCTGTTGCATATATTTTTATTGTGTGGTGTGAATTTGTTATATTTTATTTTATATTATTTTGGATGAGATTGTATTTTAAATATTTTTTAGAAAGCAAGTAAAAAAAAGGAAAAAGGCTTACCTGCTGCTGGAGGCCGGAAGCCTCGGGTCGGCCTGTTTGCCAGCGGCCGTGTTGGGCCTTGGCAGGGGCTGGGCGGTGTCCTTCGTGGGCCGGTCCGATAAGCCGCGCAGCGGCCCAGTTCAGCCCAAGCCCAGCTGACGCGCTCCTCCCCTCCTTCTTCCGCTGACATGTGGGGTCGGCTTGTCAGCCGTATCTTCCTCCTCCAGCCGTGTTCAAGCCGGACACGAACACCGGTTCCACCGCCCAAATCGTGAATCTTGAGTTTCCTAATCGAATACGGTTATGTGAGGCTATTAATAGGTTGCATAGGATTTCTAGTTTCCGTTTTTCAACTAAAACGCTAGGGTTGCCGCAAGTAATCGGAGTTTTAGGGTTTAGGAGGTCGACGGGTTCGGTTGGTCGTCGGTGGGGCTTGTGGGACGGTGCGAGCTCCTTTTCTTCGTGTTGGTGAGATCGCTATCTCCTCCTCCTTCTTCTCGTGCTTTTATTTTATGGTGTGAAGCATCGAATCGGGGTCTTTGGTGAGCTTGGAAGCATCGGCAATGGTGCCGCCGCCCTCCCCTTGCCTCGTTCCTTCCTCGGGCCGTCGTAGCTCTCTTAGACCCGCTTAGATATGTTCTCTGTGATCTCCTCTCTCGATTGGGGTTGAATTCGGAGCGAAGCGCGGTTGGAATCGTGAGAGCCGAAGCTCTCCGGCGAGGCGGCCATGGCGGGCATGGCGGCCGGCGGCTGGTTTGGGAGAAGATGACCGACTTCATCTTCATGATTTTCTCTGATGAATGGTAGCCGTCCGATTCGAGATTGATGGTCCAGATTAGATCATACCGGTTCGCGGTGAAATTTTCTAAAGAGCCCCTGCGTTTTCTAGTAATCAACCCGCGGTCCCAAGGCGTAAAACTGAAATTCCGTTTTTGTATTTTGAAAGCGTATTTTCATCCGGTTAAATCAAAAATACGTTTTCAGCAATTTACAGTTTTGCCACTAGGATTGTTTTAGTCATAAAATCTTCGTTTTAACTCCGATTTGATCCGTTCAAGTTGCGTTAGGTTCGTATTTGCGAACTCTACATGTTAGTGTAGTTGTACAGTTAGTTTTGATAATTTATTTTTCGAGTTTATAATTAAGTATTTATTTATCTATAGGAAATCTTAGAAAATTCATAACTTTTACGTTTTAATTCTGATTTTGGTGATCTTTGCGTCTGTGTGATCGTAGAAACGTGTAGAAGAGTTTTATAAACTTTTATTACTGTTTTGTTACTGTTGGTGTACTGTTCTAATTATATCTATTTGTTTGCTTCGTGTATGTTTGATTGGATGCATGTATGTTGTTGATTGATGATCGAGTATAGAAGGTGAGCAGTACTTGGACGATTCGGAGTATTACTTTGAGCCAAGTCAGCAGTACTGTTTGGAGAGCTTTGATCAAGGCAAGTATAACACAGGACTATCCTTGTTACATATTCATTGAATTATCATACATATGCATGTGCTTACCTTGGCAACCTTAGAGATTTTAACTTAGCGATTGATATCTTGATTCCTTGTCACCTATGGGATTATGCATTTGGGTAGCTTGGCTAGTGCTTGATTTATGAACATTGATCTTGTAATTTGACTAATGAATGGTGAAATCAACCATTAAGATGATTTAATTCCTGCTACAAGGGGACTAGAGCACTGTGTTGTTTGTTTATTGCTCTAGTTACTCTCCATAAGGACTTATCTGTAAGCATTAACCGGGATTGACAGTACAACTGTGGGGGCTATATGGCTCTGGCTTTAGTTGTTCAAGAGACCTTTTCTAGCTTGTTAGTGGTTACCTTAAATGGCGTAAGAATGGCTTGACACGTTGGGTGTAGTGCGAGCCCCTAGCCTAGTGAGTATAGGCTGCGGTTGTTGTGCCACAGGGAAGGGGGGTTCTACATCTGCCTGCCGAGTAAATCTAATGGCCCTAACTTGTTAGACGAACTTTTGAGTGGCTTTATATGGTTCTCCGGTGTTTGGGTTTGATCTCCCCACACATTTGGAAATCATGACTCACAGTGAAAGTGTACACCTCTGCGCAGAGTTTAATAAACTGGTATACTAGCCGTGCTCACGGATACGAGCGGCCTTGGGTATTCTTACAGAATAAATGATCACCATTGATATATCATGCTTTATACTGATGTTGTTATTATTATACCATGTTAATGCTATTTCATTATTCTTATTACAATTGATCAATTGTTCATTAACGGGAATTGGAATACCTTGATGCTACTCAACTGCTAAGTTAATGATGACTAAAAGCTAAAAGCAGTCAAACAGTGTCTAGCCATTTGAGCCTCATGAACCCTGTGTTATATTTGTTGAGTTCGACATGGACTCACTCTTGCTATTTCCACCATAACAGATGAAGATTATGATGAGGATTATCGTAATGAGTACTAGTCTTGGTGTCAACCAGTCAACCGTGTCCCTGTGTGGAGTTTCCGCTGGAGATTATTACTAGATATTATTATTTATCGTTCAAGACTATGTTTTAAATATTTATTCGTTATGTAATAAGCACTGTGATGATACTATGTAATTTGTCTGCTTATGTGTGCGATCATGACCTGGGGCGCACATGAGTACTTTATGCATCCTATTTTTGTCCTTAAAAATGGGTGTGACAGATTGGTATCAAAGCCGTGTTGACTGTAGGACGCAAGCCTAGTTAGAATGGTCGTTGATAGCATCCACATTTCACTTAATTCATGCTTCCTCTTTTCACCTTGTTAATTACTAAAGTTTTATGCTTCCTCTACTTTATTCTATTGCGAAAATACATTGATTCTATCTAATCTATGTCTAAATCTTGTAGATGCCTCCTCATCCCCGTCTGTCAGCTGCACAATATGTTGCTCGTTTCAAACCCCAGGAGCCAAAGGAAGAGGGTGATCAAGAGCTATCTGATGCTGAATCAAGAGTTGGTGATACACCTATGGAGGATGTAGTTATGGGGTGGACTACGAAGTTGCATATCATGGTCCCTAAGGCTGATGCTTTCTTCCATGATATGTTGACAAGAACCTTGGACAACTACTACTACGACTGGGAGGCTACTTTAGAGTATCGCAGTGCAGAGTATAGTCATCCATGGATGGATTCCTATTGGGAAACGGAGTTATGGGTCAAGAAAAGGGATCCTACCACTAAGGAGCCTAAGGTGGAGTCAAAGTTTATTACCCGAGTGAGCCGGGCAACCGTGGAGACAAGCATGGAGAATGTCGCTTTCAATGCATTTGTTTACTACCATGGTCTACGCTCGGACAAGACGCTAAAGGGTGCACTTCGGCACTTTCCTTGTTTCTTGCATGACAAGGGTATTTGGACCGTGTCACTTGCTGATGATTCCTCTTTGACTTTACAAGCTACGGTGGCATTAGCTCGTGAATTGGCTCTTCATGAGGTGGACCTGAAGGATGAGTTGCTGAAGGAAAAAGAACTTAAGGAGCAAGCTTACAAGGAGATTGACCAATTAAGGGCGGAGTTAGGTCGTCCTAAGATTTATGAGAAGCTTAATTAGGAAATAGGAAAAACCCCTATGTAATAAGAACGATAGTAGTTGCGAGTTAATTTTAAGTTTGGATGGTTTTAAGAGTCAGTTTGTGGTGTGAACAATTGTGTGATTGATGGATTGTTATTATGATAATGTGTGATTTGGATCTTTGTAATGTGTGCTGGAGTTTTGTAGACATGCCTACAAGTTCCATGGTTAAGAATATTAAGTTTGGTCAAGATATAATAGTTGAATATGAGGTTAAATTAGTTCTGTCCTTTGCTGATTTTTGGATCAGTCTGGGATGTTTTAGAAATAACTTAAAATCCGTTCATGGGAAATTTAAGAAATTTTACTGGGAATAATTAGACTTCTATATCTTTCCAATCCCACAAGAATCACCTTAATATCTATTATGAGTTAAGAGATATACCTGTTTCAAGTTGGAGTTACTGCACAGTCTGGAATTCGGGAACAGTTTCTGTTAAGTTCAGTTTTTGACCAATTTATTGACAGAATCAGAAAAAGTGCTGTGAATACGAGTTGTAGGTAATTTTATAAGCTTTCCAACCATGTAAAGATCATCTGATTTGGACGTCTGTAGCTCGAGATATGACAGTTTTACTGAGTTGCTGAAATTGGAGTTTGTCCAGAAAATCAGATTTTGTTTATCTATTGTATACATCATCTCGGATTGTACTGAATTTCATCTTCTGTGTTTTGGAAACAGATGTCAGGCAGAGGTCGTGGCAGAGGTCGTGGGGGTGTTAATCCACCCGTTACTATGGAGGAACTCATGCAAACTCAGAATCAGCTGATGCAGATGTTTATGCAGCATATGCAGAACAATCCCCCTGTTGGAGGACCACCACCTGTTCAAGTAAGGGATAAGCGTGGAGAATTTTTGAAGGGACGCCCTCCAGTGTTTTCTCATGCTGCTGATCCTTTAGAAGCAGATGATTGGGTGAGGGCAGTGGAGAAACAGCTGAATATAGCCCAATGCAATGATATGGAGAAGGTGTTGTATGCATCAGGTCAGTTACAAGGGACAGCTCAGACTTGGTGGGAGTCGTACCAAGCTGCACGCCCTGACAATGCTCCTCCTATCACTTGGAATGAGTTTGTTAGAGATTTTCAAGCTCGTCATATTCCTGAAGGTATAATTGAGCTGAAGCAGGAAGAATTCAGAAACCTGAGGATGGGACAGATGAGCGTGAGTGAATATCATGACAGGTTTACCCAGTTGGCTCGCTATGCTCCCAATGAAGTTAGGGAAGATGCAGACAGGCAGCGTCTTTTCTTGAAGGGAATTTATTATGATCTTCGCTTGCAACTGAAGGGGAATAGTTATGCTAGTTTTCAAGAGCTGGTGAACAAAGCTATTGTGCTTGATAATGAGCGTAGGGAGATGGATAGAAAAAGAAAGATGAAGGTGCAAGGCTCAGGAAGCAACAACCGTCAACGCACAAATTCTTAGCATGGCTTTCATCAGAAGTTTCAGGGACCGGTTAGCCAGTGGAATCGCAATTCAAATCAGAGGTGGTCCCAAAATTGGCAAAACAATCAGTCGCAACAGCGTTCATCATATCCACAGCGTCAACAGTATCAGCAGACTGGGCAACAGACTTCTCGCACCGGAAATCCCAATGCTACCCCCATGAAGACCAGTACTCCTAGCACTCCTATTAGATGCTTTGTCTGTGGTAAAGAGGGCCATTTGTCTTATAATTGTCCTGAGAAGCAGAACCAACAGACTCCTCAGAGCCAGAAGAGCAACCAGAGGCAATCGGGTAATGGAAGGGTGAATCACGTGTCTTCTGATACAGCTCATAATGCACCAGAAGTTATGATTGGTACGTTCAATGTACATTCCACTCCCGCAACTGTTCTTTTTGACTCTGGAGCATCTCATACATTCATATCCAATATTTTTGTTAAAATGCATAGTATACCCATGCTAGCTATGAAAGAACCTCTCTTAGTAAATTCACCTGGAGGTACCATGCAAACCAGTAATCGTTGTCTTCCAATTAGTATGGTATTAAGGGGGGTAGAGTTTAAGATAACTCCTATAGTGTTGCGAACATCTGGGATTGATGTGATATTGGGTATGGACTGGATGATGCAAAATCAGGCAGAGATTCAGTGTCAGCAGAAAGTGGTAGTTGTGACTGCGCCTAATGGAGATAAAATCAATGTGGATGTAGCAATGCAGAAGCAACCAACCGCGGTGGTGAATCAGATTGAAGATACTATTAAGGAGAATTCAGTGATTAAGGAATTTCCGGATGTCTTCCCTGATGAATTGCCAGGTATGCCACCTGACCGAGACATTGAATTTCTTATTGAATTATTACCTGGAACTGCACCTATAGCCAAACGACCATATAGGATGGGAGTAGATGAATTAGAAGAACTTAAGAAACAAATTAAAGAATTACAAGAAAAAGGTTTTATTCGACCTAGTTCATCACCTTGGGGAGCACCAGTCATTTTTGTTGATAAGAAAGATGGCGGTCAGAGGATGTGTGTTGATTATCGGTCACTAAATGAAGTAACTATCAAGAATAAGTATCCTTTGCCCCGGATTGATGACTTGTTTGATCAGTTGAGAGGTGCTTGTGTGTTTTCTAAGATTGATTTACGTTCTGGATATCATCAGTTGAAGATTCGTGCCTCTGATATTCCAAAGACAGCTTTTACTACAAGGTATGGATTGTATGAGTATACTGTTATGTCGTTTGGATTGACCAATGCACCTGCATACTTTATGTACATGATGAATAAGGTGTTCATGGAATATTTGGATAAGTTTGTGGTGGTATTTATCGATGATATACTGGTATTTTCCAAGACAGATGTAGAGCATGCTGAACATTTGAGGTTGGTATTGCAGAAGCTTAGAGAGCATAAACTGTATGCGAAGCGAAGTAAATGTGAGTTTTGGTTGAAGGAAGTTTCTTTTCTTGGTCATATTGTTTCTAATGGAGGTATATCGGTGGATCCAGGCAAGGTGAAGGATGTATTGAATTGGAAACCACCTACTGATGTTAGTGAGATTCGCAGTTTCTTGGGTTTAGCTGGATATTATAGACGGTTCATTGAAGGGTTTTCTAAACTTGCTAAACCTATGACATCTCTGTTAGAAAAGAATGCCAAATTTGTGTGGTCTGATAAATGTCAAGCTAGTTTTGAGGAGTTGAAGAAGAGGTTGACTACAACGCCTGTTTTGGTTTTACCTAATTTGAGTAAGAAGTTTTCCATTTATTGTGATGCTTCTCGTCAAGGTTTGGGATGTGTTCTTATGCAAGAAGGCAGAGTTGTGGCTTATGCATCTAGACAGTTGAGAAAGCATGAGTTGAATTATCCTACACATGATTTGGAGTTAGCAGCTGTTGTTCATGCATTAAAGATTTGGAGACATTATTTGATTGGACATAAGAGTGATATATACACTGATCATAAGAGTTTGAAGTATATTTTCACTCAGTCAGATCTGAATTTGAGGCAACGCAGATGGTTAGAGTTGATTAAGGATTATGATATTGAGATACACTATCATCCTGGTAAAGCCAATGTTGTTGCCGATGCTCTTAGCAGAAAGAGTTATGTCAATGAGATGCAAATGTCGTCTATATCAAGTGAATTGTGTGCTGAATTTGAACACCTGAACTTGGGAATTGTTACCAATGCAATGGAGTTGGTGATAGAACCTACACTAGAGCAAGAGATATACAAGGGTCAGTTGAAGGATGAGAAACTGAAGAAGATAGCGGAAGACATAGTCATTGGTAAGTCACCAGGTTTCCGAATTGATGATAATGGAACTCTTTGGTTTGGAAACAGGTTGTGTGTACCTGAGGATCAGGCTATTAGGCAAGCAATTCTTCGTGAAGCTCATGAATCAGCTTATTCTATTCATCCTGGTAGTACTAAGATGTATCTGGATCTCAAACAGAAGTATTGGTGGGTTGGATTAAAGCGTGATGTGGCTGAGTATGTAGCAGTATGTGACACATGTCAGAGGGCAAAAGCTGAGCATCAGAGACCTGCAGGATTATTGCAACCAATGAAGATTCCTGAGTGGAAGTGGGAAGAAGTTGGTATGGACTTTATAGTGGGGTTACCTCGTACTCAGAAAGGTTATGACTCTATTTGGGTGATAGTAGATCGGTTAACTAAAGTTGCTCATTTTATACCGGTTAGAACTACCTACCAGGGACCAAAATTGGCAGAGTTGTATATGGAGAAGATAGTGTGTTTGCATGGAGTTCCGAAGAAGATTGTATCTGATCGAGGTTCGCAATTTACATCACATTTTTAGAAGGTTGTACATGAATCTTTAGGAACTAAGCTGAATTTTAGTACAGCATATCATCCACAGACAGATGGACAGACTGAAAGGACCAACCAGATATTAGAGGATATGTTGAGAGCCTGTGCATTGCAATATGGGACTAGTTGGGATAAGAGTTTGCCTTATGCAGAATTTTCTTACAATAATAGTTATCAACAGAGTCTTAAGATGGCACCGTTTGAAGCTTTGTATGGACGTAAGTGTAGAACTCCATTGTTTTGGGATCAGACAGGTGAATCTCAGGTGTTTGGTACAGATGTTCTTAGAAATGCAGAAGATCAAGTACGAGTGATTCGTGAGAATTTGAGAGTGGCACAGTCTCGTCAGAAGAGTTATGCTGATAATAGGAGAAGAGATTTAGTTTTTGAAGTAGGTGATTATGTTTATTTGAAGGTGTCACCTATGAGAAGTGTGAAGAGATTTAACATGAAAGGTAAACTAGCACCAAGGTATGTTGGACCATTTAAAGTTATTGCTAGACGTGGGGAAGTTGCTTACCAATTAGAGTTGCCTGAGAATTTATCTGGGGTGCATGATGTGTTTCATGTTTCACAACTTAAGAAGTGTTTGAGGGTGCCTGAGGAGCAGATACCTTTAGAAGAGTTGACTGTTAAGGAGGATCTTACATATGAAGAGATTCCGATTAAGATTTTGGAGACTGCGGAGCGAGTTACTAGAAGTCGGGTTATTAAGATGTGTAAAGTGCAGTGGAATCGATATTCAGAGGCCGAGGCAACTTGGGAAAGAGAGGATGACTTAAGGAAATCATATCCGCAGTTGTTTGAGTAAGCAGTCCAATCTCGAGGACGAGATTCTTTTAAGGGGGGTAGAATTTGTAACACCCAAATTTTGAGATAACAAAATTGGAATAAGTTAGATAATAAATAATTACAAAACTAAAATAATAATAAATTATATTTGTGTTGCATTCATGCTGTTGCATATATTTTTATTTTGTGGTGTGAATTTGTTATATTTTATTTTATATTATTTTGGATGAGATTGTATTTTAAATATTTTTTAGAAAGCAAGTAAAAAAAAAGGAAAAAGGCTTACCTGCTGCTGGAGGCCGGAAGCCTCGGGTCGGCCTGTTTGCTAGCGGCCGTGTTGGGCCTCGGCAGGGGCTGGGCGGTGTCCTTCGTGGGCCGGTCCGATAAGCCGCGCAGCGGCCCAGTTCAGCCCAAGCCCAGCTGACGCACTCCTCCCCTCCTTCTTCCGCTGACATGTGGGGTCGGCTTGTCAGCCGTATCTTCCTCCTCCAGCCGTGTTCAAGCCGGACACGAACACCGGTTCCACCGCCCAAATCGTGAATCTTGAGTTTCCTAATCGAATACGGTTATGTGAGGCTATTAATAGGTTGTATAGGATCTCTAGTTTCCGTTTTTCAACTAAAACGCTAGGGTTGCCGCAAGTAATCGGAGTTTTAGGGTTTAGGAGGTCGACGGGTTCGGTTGGTCGTCGGTGGGGCTTGTGGGACGGTGCGAGCTCCTTTTCTTCGTGTTGGTGAGATCGCTATCTCCTCCTCCTTCTTCTCGTGCTTTTATTTTATGGTGTGAAGCATCGAATCGGGGTCTTTGGTGAGCTTGGAAGCATCGGCAATGGTGCCGCCGCCCTCCCCTTGCCTCGTTCCTTCCTCGGGCCGTCGTAGCTCTCTTAGACCCGCTTAGATATGTTCTCTGTGATCTCCTCTCTCGATTGGGGTTGAATTCGGAGCGAAGCGCGGTTGGAATCGTGAGAGCCGAAGCTCTCCGGCGAGGCGGCCATGGCGGGCATGGCGGCCGGCGGCCGGTTTGGGAGAAGATGACCGACTTCATCTTCATGATTTTCTCTGATGAATGGTAGCCGTCCGATTCGAGATTGATGGTCCAGATTAGATCATACCGGTTCGCGGTGAAATTTTCTAAAGAGCCCCTGCGTTTTCTAGTAATCAACCCGCGGTCCCAAGGCGTAAAACTAAAATTCCGTTTTTGTATTTTGAAAGCGTATTTTCATCCGGTTAAATCAAAAATACGTTTTCAGCAATTTACAGTTTTGCCACTAGGATTGTTTTAGTCATAAAATCTTCGTTTTAACTCCGATTTGATCCGTTCAAGTTGCGTTAGGTTCGTATTTGCGAACTCTACATGTTAGTGTAGTTGTACAGTTAGTTTTGATAATTTATTTTTCGAGTTTATAATTAAGTATTTATTTATCTATAGGAAATCTTAGAAAATTCATAACTTTTACGTTTTAATTCCGATTTTGGTGATCTTTGCGTCTGTGTGATCGTAGAAACGTGTAGAAGAGTTTTATAAACTTTTATTACTGTTTTGTTACTGTTGGTGTACTGTTCTAATTATATCTATTTGTTTGCTTCGTGTATGTTTGATTGGATGCATGTATGTTGTTGATTGATGATCGAGTATAGAAGGTGAGCAGTACTTGGACGATTCGGAGTATTACTTTGAGCCAAGTCAGCAGTACTGTTTGGAGAGCTTTGATCAAGGCAAGTATAACACAGGACTATCCTTGTTACATATTCATTGAATTATCATACATATGCATGTGCTTACCTTGGCAACTTTAGAGATTTTAACTTAGCGATTGATATCTTGATTCCTTGTCACCTATGGGATTATGCATTTGGGTAGCTTGGCTAGTGCTTGATTTATGAACATTGATCTTGTAATTTGACTAATGAATGGTGAAATCAACCATTAAGATGATTTAATTCCTGCTACAAGGGGACTAGAGCACTGTGTTGTTTGTTTGTTGCTCTAGTTACTCTCCATAAGGACTTATCTGTAAGCATTAACCGGGATTGACAGTACAACTGTGGGGGCTATATGGCTCTGGCTTTAGTTGTTCAAGAGACCTTTTCTAGCTTGTTAGTGGTTACCTTAAATGGCGTAAGAATGGCTTGACACGTTGGGTGTAGTGCGAGCCCCTGGCCTAGTGAGTATAGGCTGCGGTTGTTGTGCCACAGGGAAGGGGGGTTCTACATCTGCCTGCCGAGTAAATCTAATGGCCCTAACTTGTTAGACGAACTTTTGAGTGGCTTTATATGGTTCTCCGGTGTTTAGGTTTGATCTCCCCACACATTTGGAAATCATGACTCACAGTGAAAGTGTACACCTCTGCGCAGAGTTTAATAAACTGGTATACTAGCCATGCTCACGGATACGAGCGGCCTTGGGTATTCTTACAGAATAAATGATCACCATTGATATATCATGCTTTATACTGATGTTGTTATTATTATACCATGTTAATGCTATTTCATTATTCTTATTACAATTGATCAATTGTTCATTAACGGGAATTGGAATACCTTGATGCTACTCAACTGCTAAGTTAATGATGACTAAAAGCTAAAAGCAGTCAAACAGTGTCTAGCCATTTGAGCCTCATGAACCCTTTGTTATATTTGTTGAGTTCGACATGGACTCACTCTTACTATTTCCACCATAACAAATGAAGATTATGATAAGGATTATCGTAATGAGTACTAGTCTTGGTGTCAACCAGTCAACCGTATCCCTGTGTGGAGTTTCCGCTGGAGATTATTACTAGATATTATTATTTATCGTTCAAGACTATGTTTTAAATATTTATTCGTTATGTAATAAGCACTGTGATGATACTATGTAATTTGTCTGCTTATGTGTGCGATCATGACCTGGGGCGCATATGAGTACTTTATGCATCCTATTTTTGTCCTTAAAAATGGGTGTGACATAGCCTCTAGCTATAAAAAACATGCTCTCAAAAAGCAACACTAACAAACGAGGCGTAGTCTAGACAACAATTCTATTAGGCGACAACCATCCTTGCTTGGCGAAGATATCTAAAGCCGTAGTCTCTAACATACGACATGCCCACTTCAACCTTGGTACGTTGCTTTTCTTTTAGAGTATGGTCTAGAAACATGTCCAGTACGTAGTCCTGAAAATAACCTGCAAATAAGAATACATTCTTTTAATCAAAAACCACTGCTCAACCAAATAGACTAAACAATTGCACTTGCCCCAACATAAATTTACGAACGTAGTTTGGTGTCTACTTGATGAAGCCAAACTCCTAGGAAGTCTGTCATTCTAGTCGGTGAACATAAACCAAAAGCTACTGCAACAGCTCTCCATGTAAATCTTGCGGCGTGACAATCAATAAATAATTGTTGGACGGTCTCTTTGTTAAAAAACAAACCTACCATACCATTCCTTTTTCAATTTCTTTTTATAAGGTTGTCCTTTGTTAGAATAACCCCTTTTAATAAGAACCAAACAAAATCTTAAGGCACCATGCCGTACCCGGTAATTGACAACTCAGTTGAAATAGAATCTTCTGAAACCCCCGTACTCTTGAAGGTACGATTATGCATATCTGCAGAACGGTGCTGCCTCTTTGGCTCATCAGAGGAACCCAATTTTTCGCTAATTGGAATTTGAGTGTGAGTCTGTGCTATTGTCTCATCTGTAGAAATAGAATTGTTTGCAGAGTAAACTGTAGTTAGATCTGACAACTTGGTCAAAGGAGAAACCTCTAAAACTCCCATATAATTGAAAGTAGATCTATCACCTGAGCTTGCTTGGAATGCACAACTGTTATGTGTCTTTTGCTCGGCACATGATGATCCTTCATTCACTGGCATACTAGTGTCCATGTCTTCTGTATGCTTCTCTGAAATTTCAGCTTCTGCCTCCCTTTTTGAAGATTCAGCTGTTTTGAATGGAAAAACTTTTGGCTTTTTTGTATGTTTCTTTGCAGCCTCTTCCCATTGTCTCCATGTATCTGGATGAACTCCATCATCAAGTATCACCTCCTTAAGGTTTCCCAGATATTCTAGTGTGATACTGCAAAGGCCATGTAGATCTTTACAGAGCAGCTGAAGTGTTTTGAGTTGTTCCATAGATCCTTTTTCAATTGTTGGAAATGTTGGATGTTTGAGCACAAAACAAAGACGTATCAGTATGGGGAATGCCCCTTCTTTTATGGTGAACTTCTCAAGGTCATCAGCGATCAGTTTTAAATATTCCAAGTTACTCAACAGAGTCAAAGCTTCAAGAAGGTCCGTTTTAAATTTAACACACGAAAGGCACAACTCCTTGAGACCACTAAGTGAAATAACAAATTGAGGCAATGCATCCAATTCTCCATATAATTTCAGGGAGCTCAGATAACAGGGTTCGTTTAGAGAATATAGGTAGTCCTTAAAGGAATTGTCAAAATGAAGCGATAGAGAACGATCACCATTATTTGCTTCATTTTTATCTTGGATGAACTTCTGAATGGCCTTCTGAAGATCAGTCCAGTTAGTGTCACCTGCACCTGCCGTGGGCTCACACCAAACCTTCATATTTCTCAGTTTTATCATATAATCCATAAGATTTAAATAACCTTCTTCTCGGTCAGCGATATATCCGGCAAGTGTCTGCAAGACACTTCTGCCATGTGAGGGAAAATCCGCTGCAATGGGAATCTTAAACTTTCCAAACAGATGAACCAAGCAAGGCATCTGGAAGACTTCTGCCCGCAGCTCGGCTACCGTCGATCCCCTTAAATCAAGTGTCTCCAAAACTGTCAGTTTAGAAATATCCTTTGGAAGTTTGGTAACATTTTTTCCAAGGCTTAGATATTTCAGAAGCAGCAGACAGCATATTTCTTTGACATGCTTATCCTCCAAGTAATCACATTTTTCTAGATCCAAGACTCGCAGCAGGCGATAGTTCTTGAAGTCCAAAACAGCTTCACTAGTCTTCCCGAAAACCATCAGAGATCGAATGAGAGAAAAAGCTTCAGTGTCCAAATTGTTTTCATCTGTAGCAGCATTTTCATGGAGAGAAAGACGGCGAACAAATTTGGTTTTGGTCGTCTCGTCACAAAGCAATGTGACAAAGTCCCTAGAGATTGGCATGTGCAGAATGACCTCATGCATCATACTGTAAGTTTGGCATGTGGTCTTCACGTTTTTGTTGTTGCTGACATAAACACGCTCAATGATGTTCCTATCCTTGAGCACATCAAAAGCAGTCGCAGCATCTGGGGTGCTATTTGAAGGATGTAAATCCACAAATCCCTCAGCTAACCACAGTCTAAACAGACTTTTTCTCTTGATCTGATAATCAATTGGGAACATACCAAAATATAGCAAACAGGCTTTCAGAGCATGATCTGGCAGACTGGTATAGTTGCGGATCAGCGCCCGTCGCATTTCATCAAAAGTTCTGTCAATCTTTAAATGATAATGTAACTTGTTGCAGATATCTTTGCATGAAGATCCTGTTGGCCAACCCTTCGTTTGCAAGAATTCACCTATGGTTACCAGAGCAAGTGGCTGGCCACCACATTTCTTCAAAATTGCTTCTGAATCCTTGTGTTTGTAACAGGAATATTCGTTATTTGGGCAAGCTTTGGAGGACAACAATTTTTTCGAGCATCCCTTGTCAAGTCTTCTCATTTTGTGCACATAATTTTCAGCAGAGCTGCAAGCATTAGCTACTGATTGAATAGTAGTTGTCACCAGTATTCTGCTGGAAGCAGCACTATTGTCTGGGAAGGCTGATTTGATGTTTCTCCACATATCTTGTGTTTGAATGTCATCAATCACAATTAAATACCTAAAAGAAAACAATCAAGAAAGAACTTAAATCCATTCTTTAAGCACTATAATTTGTTACTTCAGAAAAATATTCCCTTTGAAATCTTAATAGAAAAGTCAGTTTTACACCCTAACAGTTGCCAAGTCTGGAAATCAACCTTGAACAGCAGAACTGGACATATCACACTGTTGAACAACTAAAACTGATCAGTTTAATTAGTAAAACTATGAGACATAAATTACCCCCATTCTCATTGATGCATCTACGTGTGGCAGCAGATTTTAAATGCAAGAATATGCAGCCAGAAATTTGGGGAAAACGGCCACCACTTGCAGTGAGTCTGAGGTGGCCCAGTCATGTTAGCTAGGTTGAATGATGAATGGTACATTCTATTGGTAATTTGACATAATGGTAAATTAATTGGAATCGATTGTATTTATGTATCATTAATAAAGAATCAAAATTAACACTTTAATTATGTGTCTATTAAATTGACATAATGGTAAAATTATTGACAAAGTGGTAAATTGATATATGTTACTCCTTAATTATGTGTCTATTAAATTTAACACTTTAATTATGTCTCTATTAAATTTAACACTTTAATTTATGGTAGAACGGTAACATATATCAATTTTACCATTGACAAGTGATTTTCAAATTATAGATCTGAAATGATGTTGAAATAGAGTTCAAAATATTGTATATACAAGAAGAGATAGAAGGACAAATAGAGAAGATTTGGGTAATCTGCTTTGGCAGTGTTCCCATATATGCTGAAATGCAATCAGATGACTCCTAAACCAACTTTTAATAAAGAGGCTCGATGTAGGAGATCTAGTGGAGATGCTTTTATTTAGAAGGAATATATGCAATGTGCAAATAAACAATCAAATAGTTCATTTGCCAATAGAAACTCAATTAACAATATTGAAATAACAGGTGTGTGATTAAAATTGCTGTTGACAAATAAACTAGCAAAATTAAAGAGGGAAATGAAGCAAAATAGTTTGTTACCTTTTGTTATGCAACTGTTTTCTTATATCTTCGCAAAGCTGTCGATCCTTTGTCGACGTGCCCAGCCCCTGAGAACAACCGGCATGAGCGGTGAGTTCACTGAGCACGTCAGCCAGCACCTCCGTCGGCCGCCTGCCGGCGGCACAAACCCACGCGTGTTTCTCGAATCTTCCGTCGCCGGTTTGACTGTTGTACACTTGGGCGGCCACTGCAGTCTTCCCCAATCCGCAGAAGCCGACGATGGCGATCACCTTCAACTGCCCCGTGGCTTCTGCCAGCTGCTCCAGGAGCTCCGCCCGGAGCCCGTCGACGCCCACCAGATCTGTGTGAAGGATATTGCGCGGATGAAATACCTGCGACGGCGATTCATCCAACGGCGCAGCAGACGATTGCGGCGCCCCTGCACCTGCTAGGTCCTTGTATCTCTTCATCTGCTCGTATATCTCCGTTGACTTGTTCCTGAGCTTCTTCCGCTCGCCGGCGAACTGCAGACGAGTGCGCAGCATCTTGGGGAGTCCGACGATTTTGCGGAACGAGGACGGCTGCTGCTTCCAGATCGCGTGGTATGTGAGGCCGTCCAAGAAATCCTCGATGCCGAAAGCCAGCTCGCGCAGGTCTTCGATCCACAAACTCGACACGGCCCCGTGGCCGTCGCCCAGCTCAGACGACGCCTCAATGGTACCGAGGATCATGCGAAGCTCCCTGACGAGGAACTCGATGTCGCTCTTCACGCTCTTGTGCAGCTTGTACCTCTCGTGGCCCAGCGAGATGAGCTTCGGCACGATGGCTCTGATTAACCCGCCCAGAAGGGCGGCCTCCATCTTCGCCGCCTTGAGATGGAGCACGCGCTGGATCAATTGAGCACCAGCTTCGTCCCAGATCCCATATCCGAGTCCCTTCTTCGCAGTCGGGATCGGGACTCGCGGTTGACTGAGAAGGGGATCTCAGGCTCTCCTCACCTCTCAGCTTGTGGGGCTTGGAGAAGACTTGAACAGTGCGCTTCAAAGTCGTCTGGTTCGAGGGTAAATCCGTAAAATGTAATACGGGGCTAGAAACGATAAATTAGGCCTCGCTTAGTTCGAGGATAAGTGTTACATCAAATATTTTATAGGACGTCGGAAGAGGTGTTTAAATACTAATAAAAAACTAATTACAGAACTCGTCTGTAAACTGTAAGACGAATTTATTAAGATTAATTAATCCGTCATTAGCACATGTTTACTGTAGCATAACATTGTCTAATCATAGATTAATTAGGCTAAAAAAATTCGTCTCGTAAAATACACGCAATTTGTGCAATTAATTATTTTTAGTCTATATTTAATATTTCATATATATATCAAATATCCGATGTAATAGGGTGTAATAGGGTATAAAGTTACGGAAAGGAACTAAACAAGACCTCGGTGAGACCGTGAGAGCCCGTGATTTTCTAATTGGATAAGGCTTGATCGGCTGCATGTTCTCTTAACACTGGCATTCGGTACTGACGTACTGTCTTGTCTGTGGCATTTATTTTTATTGTGCAACTTGCATGAGCCTCGTTTACCCTAAAAGTTTACATCATATCCTATCAAATGCTTAGACACATAGAGAATTAAATATAGACTAAAAATAACTAAATGTATAGATTGCGACTACTTTGCGAGACGAATCTTTTAAGCCTAATTGTCCATGATTTGATAATAAAGTGCTACAATAACACATATGTTATTGATGGATTAATTAGGCTTAATAAATTCGTCTCGCGGTTTACTGATGGATTCTGTAATTTATTTTTTTATTAGTATCCAAACATATCATGCGACATCTCATATGACATCCGATGTAATACCCTAAAACTTTACGTCCTAAAATTAAACGAGGCCTAATTGGATGGATACAAAAGCAAAAATGTCTTGCGGTATGTACTGCTGGACGGCGGCTACTATCCTCACCGTCAAAAGATGTTCTCGAGATCTGTGACAACCTTGCCTCTTCGTCGTATTTTCCTGTGCCAACTAGCCTATTCGCTTGAGATTATCGGCCAGATCTACTAGCCATTCAGCGATGTTTTTCTATCGAAAAAACTAGGCAGATCGGTGAGATTTCAGCCAAGCGAGCAGCCTGTTTCTTTTTCCACCGTATTCTCCTTGTATTTTCTTTTTTCAACAACACTACTTCGTGTAGGGCCCACCCATGCTGCCGCACGCTTCTCAGTCACCGCTCACAGTATCACACCACTCTCTCTTTTCAAATGTTTTTTAACTGTGCTCCTTCGCTAGCAGCTTACACACATAAATATTCGACCCTTCTATTTCTTAACAATCGCACCCCGAGGTCCCAATTGGCCCATAGATGCCTCTTCCATTTATAAAAGCATGAACCACAACCTGAAATCCCTAATTCTTTCCTTTTCTTCATCCCATTCCTTCTGGTGGCTGGCGGCTAACAACTCAGTTGCGGTGGCGCACAACTTGATCTCGCATCTGGCTATCCGGCACACCCATGTTCCTCTCCTATTCCCCTTCGGTATCTTCTCATGGAGCCATGGAGGTCTTAGCACTCAAATGGACACTAGCTGTGTACAACATGAAGGGTGGCACCGCAGCAGCGCCGACGCCGGCGGTCAAGAAATCAGTAGCATCGCTCAGTCGAAGGACGTGCAGATTACCAACCCCAGATGGACGTGTTGGCACTTGGTGATGCTGCAGATGCCATGGTTATCAAATGCCATCAAAATTTTGGTAAAATTTCATCAAATTATGAGTTTTTGACTAGTCAACAGGTTGAATCCTAGGTTGAATTTGTCAAATTTTTCAAAATTTGTCCATATCAGGAGACACTGAATATTTTTTAGCTTTTGAATCAAAGAACCTTGGCTGCAACGTCAGCATCGTGTGAGCACCTAGTGCGCAGCACACGAGCTCAACGGCATCATGCGAGCGGCACAGTGCGTGGTGCGAGAGTGCACGACAACAGAGGTTTTTTTTTGACAGGTAACAGGGAAACTGTATTAGCAGCAGCATGAAGCTGCAAGGAGGGTTACACCTGTTAAGCCTACACAATGTAGAGCTTGCTGAACATTACATGAGGAGACATGGTCCTCTAAAGCACAGGAGAATTGAGGATCAGAGTTGGGTGCAATATGAAATTGCCTAGCCTGTCTAGCTAGAGCATCTGCTGTGACATTAAGGCGGCGCTGAATTTTGTAGATGCTGGAGGACCTGGCTGAGGTGAAGTTGGCAAAGCTCTGAGTGAAATATTTGCTTCTCCAGTCAGGTGGGTTGGCAAGGTCACTGTTGTTGAAGAAGTGGACCAGCTGCTCAGAGTCCGATAGAAACTTGACACCTGTGAGGTTTAAGGAGAAACAAATAGCAGAACCAAGAGCCAAAGCAGCTGCCTCAGCCATGATGACTGAAGAGCAGTTTTGAAGCCTTGCTTTGATGTAAATAGCTTGGGTTCTTTGATCCTGAAAATTGAGAATAAAAATGCCCAAACCTGAAGTTCTGGGGGTATGAGCAGAGTTGGAGTGATCAGGATCTGTGGAGGCATCCACATAGCACCTGGGACCTTGTAGCAGGGCCAGGGTGTCGATGCGGTGGCTGTTCATCGTTGTGTCCTGCTGTGCTGGTAGGGGTATACCTTGGCTTACCCATGTAGAGGGAAGGGAGGTGGATTGATGCTGAGGCATTTCCTGTTGCTGCTGGCGTGATTGTAGATTGAAATTGCCTGACCAAAGGGCAGTCATATCTGCCGGAGTTGGAGGCTGCAGTGGAATGTCTTGTAGAAGGCGTGCATCTGCATTGGATTTGATGTGTGCCTCAACCGCGTGCTGCACCTGTTGAGGAGTCCAGCTTTGTCCCCTGAAATGTCGATCATTCCTGGCTTTCCAAAAGTACCAGAGAGTGAGCAGCATCTTACAGAGAAGAGGTTCCGAGGTATGATTGGAAATTAGACTACTTAGAATTATCTGTATTCCATCATCTTCCTGAGGCAGGTTGTCAGTGTGTATAGGGGTGAGAAGGAGAACCATACCTGTCTAGGAAGGTTGCAGAAAAAGAACAGGTGGGCGTCATTCTCTACAGCCCCACAAGCCGAGCAGAGGTTGTCGATGCGTGTAGAGTACCTGGCAGCCCTCTCTGCTGTGGCCAGTGCTCGGCGGATGAGCCTCCAAGTAAAAGTTTTGATTATAGGAGGCAGGTCCTTGCTTCTCCATGCTTTCTGCAAGATGTCATTGACCTGGGGATGTATGCTTCTGGAGCCATGCTGAGGGAGTTGAGTGATGTTCTGGCTTTGAAGGTGTTTGTATATAGCTTTGGTAGTGCAAGTTCCATTGTTGGAGGGTATCCACCTGAGTATATCAGTCCTGTCACTGGGAACCACCTGGGTGTCAGCAATGGTTTGTACAGCCTGTGGATCAAAGACATTGGTGACCAGTTGTATGTTCCAGTCATGTGTGTGGGGAGCCACAGTTCAGAGACTGTGGACGGTAGCGGCAATGCAGTGACAGGGAGTAGCAGGTGGTCGTGGATTGAGTTCCAAATGGGGCACCAAGGTGCAGACCAGATGGAGGTATTGCCTGCACGGAGCTGGTAAATGGTGTTCTCTGATAGCTCCTTTTTGACCTGCATAATTGAGGACCAAAAAATCGACTTTGTACCTGTGGTGTTAGCACTCCAGAACGATGTGTGAGGAAAATATTTGGATTTTAGCACAGCAGTAAGGAGAGGATTTTGGTTATCAGCTATTTTGAAAGCAGCATGAATGAGAAGGCTCTTGTTGACAGTGTAAAGGTCTCTGATACCCAAGCATCCATTTTCTTTTGGCTGGCAGATGTCGTCCCATGACCTGAAGGCTATGGGAGAGGAAGGGTTGTCTTCTTGAACACCTGTCCACCAGAATCTTCTGATAGTAGCTGTAATTCTCTCAACAAAAGTCTTAGAAAAAAGAACTGTTGACATATAGTAGACAGGTATGGATGAAAGCACAGATTGGATATAGGTTAATCTACCTGCATGATTAAGTTTGTTTGCTCTTACCGTGGTGAGTTTAGATTTGAATTTATTAATAATGAACTCATAGGCTTTGTTTCTGTCGCTGTGGTTAAAGATCATAGGGTGACCTAGGTGCATAGTGTTGGGAAGGAGATCGGGGACAGGGAAGATGTTTTTAATGGTTGCTTTCATAGTATTGCTTACATTCTTACTAAACAGGATAGCCGATTTCTGAAGGTTGGGGGTCTGACCGGATCGGCTGCAGAAGTGGTGGAGCGCGGTAGCGATTGTATTTGCATCTTGCTCTGTGGCTTGACCACAAAGAATTAGATCATCTGCAAAGAGCAAAGAGTGAATAGAGGGACAGTCTGGCCCAAGAGTGATCCCTGAAAGGTTAGATCTGCCCAGTTCCTGTTGCAAGAGTATTGAGAGTTCGTTGATGGCCACCACGAAGAGGTAGGGCGATAAGGGGCACCCCTGTCTGATACCACGTTGGGAGGGGAAGTCCTCCGTGGGTTCTGCATTGACAAGAATGGAAAAAGTAGGAGTAGAAATGCATGCATGTATGAGGTTAATAAAATGTTCCTGAAGTCCCAGGCGATGAAGAGCAGTGGAAATGAAGGACCACTCCAATCTGTCAAAAGCCTCAGCAAGATCTAGTTTTAAGATAAAAGCATTTTGTTTCCAGGATTTCAAAGAAAAGGAATGGATGATTTCCTGGGTAACAATAATGTTAGAAGAGATATGCCTGTTTTTAATAAAAGCAGCCTGAGAGTGATCAATGAAATTTGGCAGGTGGGGTTTGAGCCTGTCTGCCAGAGATTTGGCTATGATTTTATAGATGACATTACACAGACTAATTGGCCTAAAGTCCTGAGGAATGATGGGCTGAATTTTCTTAGGAATTAGAGCAATGAATGTTTTGTTAATAACTGGGTGCATGAAAGCTGAAGTATAGAAACTAGTTACCAACTCATGAACATCTTCTGAAATCCAAGGCCAAGATGATTTGTAGAAAGCTGCATTGAGGCCGTCAGGCCCCGGGGAGGCATTGCTTCTCATATTCTTGACAATAGCATGAAGCTCCTGCAGTGTGGGTGTAGAGTTGGTGAAAAGAAAAGTCTGCGGCTGGTCCTGGTGTTGGCTTTCTGAGTCATGCTGCAGCTGTTCATTGTTGGGGTCAGTTTGGTGATGGAGACCTGAGGAATTGCCATCTGCAGGAGATTGAAAATTAGGGTGAGTATGAGGTAAAAGAGTGTTGGAACTGGACGTTGAGAAAATATTCTGAAAGTAAGTAGTAAGAGTATCAGAGAGCTGGTCCTTGGTGGTGGATTCTGAGCCGTCTGGGTTCTTGAGATAAGTGAGTCTATTTTTCCTTGTTCTTTTGACTATGGCTTGGTGAAAATAAGAGGTATTGCGGTCCCCCTGGAGTGCCCAATTCTTCTTTGCTCTTTGGTGATGGAATTCTTCATCTTTGAGTAATAGTTGGTGGTGCTGTTGAGTGAGTTGAGATTGAAGGGAAAAATCTTGCTGGTTGGGAGGCTTGGTTTGCTCTTGGAGTAGTTGGTCTTCAACGGCGGCAAGCTGATTGGAGAGCCTGGGTTTAGCTCGACGCCATTTCTTTAGGTCAGAAGCTAGGTAAGTTATTTTTTGGTGGAAAGGCCGATTTGCAGATCGTTGCTAGCTAGTTTTCGCCACACCTTGGTAATCCTGTTCTAGAAGCCACCAATTTTTAAAACGAAAAGGTTTGTTAGAGCAAAGTCTATTAGAATTGAGAATAGTTAGGATAGGAGCATGGTCGCTGCGAAGCATCGGAAGATGATAGACTGTTGCTCGTGGGTAGGCTGTGCACCATTCCGCGTTTGCAAGACATCGATCAAGGCGTTCAAAAGTAGGCGAGGTGGTGAAGCGCTTGTTCGTCCAAGTATACGCTGGGCCACTGTACCCTAGATCAATGAAGCCACACTGCTTAACATAATCACAGAAAATATTAATACGCCTAAGGTCTGGTCTACCTGGACCATGTTTTTCATAAGCATGCATGATTTCATTCATGTCTCCCATACATAACATAGGCAAGGTGCTGTTAGATACAACAAAGTTCAGAACTTGGTCCCAAATAGTAGAGGTGTTTCGGTGATGAGGATCACCATAGATACAGATCAAGCCAAAGTTCTGCAAGCCTAAGTTACTAGAACAGAAAGCAAATATATAGTTAGGTGAGTGGTCGACTACTGTCAAGCTAACATCTTGATTCCAAAAGAGCCAGAGGCCACCTGATTGGCCCTGCGCTGGAACTACGAAAGCGCCAGCATAATTAAAACGATTGATAATGGTAGTGCAAGAAATAGAAGCATTCCTAGTTTCAGAAATAAAGCAAACCTGAGCCTTGGTTGATGCAAGGAGGCGACCCAGGTGAGTCATCTTAGAACTGCGAAGCGTCCCTCTTGAACCCTACAGTTCCATGCGAGGAGACTCATGGCCCCCTGGCGCCCTTGAAGCCTGTGCCTAAGCTTGTTAAGCAGTGTAGTGGTGCTGTTGATGAAGATCACCGCTATGTAGAGCTCCCCCTCTCCTGTCCTGGAGGCTGTTGATGAAGAAAGATACCTGCACGGGCTCTCAGAGCCAGTGGCAGAGACCTGCCACAGCGCTGCTGTTCGCGGAGCGAGCAACGTCGTTGACCTGCGGATGCAAGGTACCTTGTACACGCAACCAGTCGGCCTCTGGAAGAAGGCGATAGAACGGGGAAACCAGCGGTGGGGACGAGAGGGATCAGAGGAACGGTGGTCGGCGGTGGGAGGCGGCGAAGGAGCAGGCGATGCTGAGGAGGCGTGGTGGGTCGTACGCGAGGATCCCACCGGAGGAATCGACGGGATCAGGAGCCAATCGACGATTGAAAGAAGCAGGAGTAGGATTGGGAGGTTGGATGTGGTGCGAGCCTGACGGCAGAAGTGTGGCGCAAGCGGCCCAGTGCTCACGCGAGTGAGCATGAGCATGGCGCCACCATGCTGGAGATACCTTGGTTGTTGTGAAAGAGAATGGAGGTAGTGTAGACTTAGATTGCAGTCACACACCAACAAGAGTTGGATCGCCCAATGCTGCACACAACCAAGACACGCAGTGGAGAGGGCCCAAACAACAAAGCTCATCATCAAGTCAACAATTCACTGCAGGGTGTGCACTGACTCTGCAGTATAGTAGTATCATGAGTGCTACTGTCGGTTGATGGCCTAAACCGGCAGTGACACTCAACATATCATTGCCAATTCATGGGCCAATCCAGCAGTGCTAGCCATGTACCACGCCACTAACAATTTGTAGGGGCGGTTTTTGAGGGTTTGTAGGAGCGGTTGGCAACCATGGCTACAAATGCTTAGTTTGTAGGGGCAGTTGGCCAGCCGCCCCTACAAATCGATTTGTAAGAGCAGCTGGGTTGGATATTGAGCCGCCCCTACAAATCAATTTTCAAAAATCACAAAAATGCTAAAAAATAGCAGAATTTTTTTAATCCGGGGATGCCACAGATTAAAAAGAGAAATCAGAGTTCTTCAACAATTTCAAAATTAAATTTCAAATAGCATTTTGAAGCAGTAAATGATTTCAAATGAAGAAGTTGTAAACAGTAAAGTTTCATAACTATTGGAGATCTACAACTTTTATTTTGGTCATTTCTCCATCTAAGGTCGTTTAAAAAAATTTAAATTTTAGTGCTTCATTTTTACTATTCAGTGTCTATTTTTAGGGACGGCTCATCAATATTGAGCCGCCCCTACAAATCGCATCTGTAGGGGTGGCTGGATATAGAGTCGCCCCTACATATCAAGCTATTTGTAGGGGCGGCTCATAACACCAGCAGCCCCTACAAATGAATTTATAGGGGTGGCTCATTTGGACACCATTTGTAGAGACAGCTCAATATAGAGATGCCTCAAAAAAAAAAGGGCATTGCTATAAATCCTTTTTGTTGTAGTGATGGATACCACTACCTATTGATGTTTTGACCCGACAGTGATAGCCTATTATCATTGCCAGTTGTTGAACTGGTAGTGATTGGCCACCCACATTATTTCTGATTAATCTCTACCAGCATGAATTTTGGCAGTGATGTATGGAGTTCCGACCTGGCAGTGATTATTAGTTCTCATGTAGTGCAACATAACTGAGTTTTAAGGTGTAGTTGGCACCCACTCCCAATCCTTCTTCATGGGCCTGTTTAGGACTGCTCCGTCCATGTTTTCTCATATAGCTCCACAAACTTTGCTCTAGAAAAAAAAATGTAGAGTTGTGAGAGTATCTAAAGAGATGCTTTAAAAACTTCAGTTTTTTGTGAAGTTGCTCTGTAATAGAGTTTACAAAGCATAGTGGTGGGGCTCTACCACCGCACAAAACAAGATAAGTGGTCCAATCATGTCCACAAAGTCAACTTCGATTGTCTATTTCTTGTCGGTGAACAAAAACAACTGGGCCACAAAGTCCAACCAAACAGCTAATGAACGAAAACAATCAGGGTTGTGTTTAGTTCCCAAATTTAAAGTACCAAAATTCACTGTGGCGACACTGTAGTATTTCGTTTGTATTTGGTAATAATTGTCCAACCGTTGACTAATTAGGCTCAAAACGTTCGTCTCGCAAAGTACAACCAAACTGTACAATTAGTTTTTGATTTTATCCACATTTAGTACTCCATGTATATATCACAAGTTTGATGTGACGGAGAATCTTTTTTTGCATAGTGCACTTTTCAATGAACTAAACCCAACCAAGATCTCCAGTCCGGCCCCCAAAGACGACCAAACTGTTTGCATTGTGAACTCAAAAGCTTGCTCCTTCCACTGACTGCTGCGTAAACGCGGTTTCTTCTTCTCTCGAAGGCGGCAGCCAAGCCTTCTTGCGTGCAGGGCTGCAGGCAGGCTCCAATCCGGCCATCTTCTTCCAGGTTAGTGATCAGTACTCAGTAGTCATCCTCTTGAGTCCTATGATTCTATCACCTATGGAGTACTGCTTTAGCTAGCTAGGCAACTGCTTCTCAATCGAAGCCTTGCCACTGTCATAGTCAGTAGTAGTTTCTTTATCCATTTGTGGGCGATCAATGCTTTTTCACTAGGCGGCGGCGGCTTCTCATGGAAGAATTGAAGCCGCCCGCCGGCTGCCTGCAGTCCTGTCGCAGATCGGCGAGATGAACTAACATTAATTTAATTAATCAAGGGGGAATTGGATGGGTTTCGTTTACAGAACTTGTTGGCGTACTGTAATTTATCCCGTCGCAGATGAACTAACATTGGAATAATCTTCTGGAGTCAACAGTTAACGGAATCATTACTATAAATTGTTGGGGCTGCAATGCAAGTGCACTGTACCGAGCCCCAGTGCTCTTCAACATGTACGTGATAACTGTGTGTGCGCCAAATACAGCTTTAATAAACAAGACAAAGAACACCAATAACAGACTAATCGTCCAGTGTGAACAACCTGTTGAGATAATTAAACTTAAAATTACAGGATCTTAGACTTAGCCTAAACATGATCACTAACTTGATCCTATACAGAATTGATCTTAGTGACTAACAAGAGTCTGTGGATAGCATCTGAGCGTCTCTGTATATAATCATTGCAATACTTAGAGCCAAAAGGCAACGTTTGCTATTTTTTCACGTTTCCATGGAAATGTAAAATGCATTTCGTATGTTACAGATTTACAATACTGCATCATATAATTTAGTTTTCCTATAGCTGAACAAATTATTATTATTATTATTATTATTTTGCTTGCAGACTGCTTTGTTAAATGGTTTGATAATTCCTGGAACATAGTAGAGCAGGGTGAAGTTTACACGAGTATGGACCTTCTGGAGTGGTACCAAAAATCATGCCACTGGAATTATTAAAACAAATTACAAATTATTTCTCTGAGGAACAGAAACTTGGTAGTGGAACATTTGGGAAAGTTTATAAGGTATGAATATAGCTGAATGACCAACTGTGGTGTATGTAATAATAGTACTACTGATAAATGTTCCCGCAATCACATCTGTTACAACCTATATCGTCAACTATGGTTTATTTCAGCCCTAAACACCCATAATTATATTCGGATGTGAAACAAGTACATGCATGTATATCACCACAATATTAGGACACCTGAAAAAACCCACTTATTATAAGATAGACATGGACGTTCTATTTTCATCAGTAGTTCTATGCCGTTTGTGTACAAGTTAGGTGGTTAACTTTTCATGGATGAAAGAGGACGAATTGGTGTCTTCTGGTGTTAATATGGACACTTGTCCATCAACTAGCTTATTATCCTACCTAATTTAGCAATAAGATGTGATTATTTTATCAGTTCATTAGACAACTCTAATTCCCAACCACTGTAATGTGGACTATATACATTTCTTTGTATCCTAATTTATTCTTCCATAAGGAACATGGCCTCTTCATATATAGTTGCGCAGCTTAACCTTCAGATGAATTTTACATTACTTTTGGGAGTTTTTCCTTTAATTTTTTGATTCATTATATGTCCTTCACTTTTTCCTGATATATGCATTGATGACGTTAATTAGTTACTTACTCCCTCTGTCCCTGAATAAATAGATTCCTGGAGTTGTCTTAAGTCAAACTTTTTAAACTTGGACCGAATTTGTAGAATAAAACATCAGGATTTATGACATCAATCTAGTATCATTAGATGTGCCATAGAACATATTTTCATAATATGCTCATTTTATATCATAAATGCTATTACTCTTTTGTATAAAGTTAGTCAAACTTAAAAAAGTTTGACCGGCACGGATTCTAGGAATTGATTTATTTGGGGATAGAGGGAGTATTTGAGTTGCTTGTTGGTTATTGGATTCAAAATGGTAGTTTCTACAATTTCTGGGCAGTTGTTTGGTAAAGTTGACTGTAATTAAGTACTTGGGCTCTATTTGGCAATTTGTAATCCCGTTGACCTTGATTACGTTGTTTGGTGCCTGAGTCTCTCTTGTAACAACTTAGTCACAAAATTCTATGTGGATCTCTAGGTTGTAGTTGTTCAATCTTAATCATGACCCCACCAAAATCAGGACCTGATATTTGATCTTCGAGAACTTCTTGCCTTAAATTTTTTTTCCTCAGCAGCCATCTGTGTGATCTCTTTTGACTATATAGTAGAGTAGTAGGCACATATTATTGAGATCAATATGAGCATGAGTATTTACCCCTTAACATTTATTCTGTCAATACTGGAAAACCAGTGCACAATGGGGAAGAAATTGCTGTGAAAATGCTACATCTAATGCCAGAACATGATGATCTTGAGCAATTCAAGAGAGAGTTTGAAAACCTTAGGAGACTCAGACATCAAAATATTGTGCAACTACTTGGCTACTGCTATGAAATTAAGCTGGAATATGTTGAGCTCAGTGACGGAAGAACAGTTTTTGGCCAAAACATCTATAGAGCTCTCTGCTTTCAGTATATGCACAAGGGAAGTCTGCGAAAGCATCTGTCTGGTAAGTTGTCCAATACATTGGCTATGGTGCTCATTATATACCCCAACAGTATTCAACTATATATGATTTATCTACTACCCTTTGTTCATACTGCAGATGAATGTCATGGACTTGATTGGCAAACACGATACAAGATTATTAGAGGAACATGTGAGGGTTTGAAATACCTTCACGAGGGTTTGGAAAATCCTATTTATCATTTGGATCTAAAGCCTAACAATATATTACTAGGCAAGGATATGGTGCCGAAACTTGCTGATTTTGGTTTATTGAAGCTTGTCTGCAACGACCATACCCAAGCTACACAGAGTGTTGTAGGAACAATGTAACTGTTACCTCTCTAAACAAAATTTTGAAATCAATAAAAAATGTTTTTGTAACACTTTTGCATCTATCATTTATGTTTTCATGCAGTGGACACTTGCCTCCGGAATACATTGAGAGAAATTTAGTCTAAAAAAAGTTAGATATATTTAGCTTGGGTGTTGTAATGATACAGATAATGTCCGGAGAAAATGGCTACCACCAGAATGCATACATGTCTTCCCAAGAATTTATTAACCTTGTAAGATGAGTTATATCATGACCCATAGCTAGATATATCTTTCTTTGACCAATATTGCATTATGCCTGGTATACTTATTTGATACTAACAACATATTTTATTTATCCAACCCGTAGGTTCTTGAAAATTGGAGAAATAGGCTAGAAGAAACACTGAGGTGTACGTCACTAGAAGCTGAGTGTCATCAAGTGAAGAGAGCTATTGAAATAGCACTAGATTGCATCCATGCTGACCGAAAGAAAAGGCCTAAAATAGGGGACATCGTAAATTGGCTGAATGAAACTGAACAGATGATTAAGAAAATGGTAAGAGTCATTGACACAAACGCTCAATTCTCCCTGCAAGAATATATTTTCCTCTCCAATCAAGTAACGACTAAGCATTACACGTTGGAGTGTTATTGACATAGTTATTCTTGTTTCCTTCCAACTTTGAGGTCACTTTGAGAAACTATGTGGTGAAATACAAATTTTAATTTTCTTTGTTTTTCTAATCCATGAGAACATCCCCAGGATATGCTTTGAGATATCAGAGTATCAAACCCGTTTTAGAGAGGTATTCACATGATCTGCTAGTACCTGGGTTTAAGACTGTGGGCAGTCTCCTCTTAACTAGAGAACTTAGCATCTGAGCTTCCATTTTCAAGCTGGGGCAAATGTGTACATCTTAATTCCTTGTTTCTCAAATTAGATATTCAGAAACATTGAATATCATTGATTCTTTGAAAAATAATAGATTTATTCTTTTATGTGATGATGTTGTGTGTTGATGATCTCCAAAATTTCAATGCAGACAATTGGTTCTGTCTCCAAGTTAGTCAGTGAGGTAGAGTCCATGGCTGTTTCTGTAGCACCATCCTTTTTTTTGCGATGAAAGAAGAATTATATTATATGATAGCTGGGCCACAGCTAATAACCAGCGGACCAGTGGGACCAATGGAGACAAGCAGCGAGGTGAGAAAGTTATTTACTTGTTGAAACAGCAATTTACTTTAGTGAGGCAAAACATGTTTGGGTAGTTGTTTTACTAGGATCTGATGGAAAATAAATATAAATGTGTTGGGGCTTAGGCTGCGTAGGTTGTATGGATGGCGGATGGGAGGTCGAGGTTTGAAGGTCCGTTGTCGCACAGGAGGAGCCGTGATCGGCGTTAGGGCTGTGCGACAACAGGGAGACAAGGAACAGGCGCCTGGGCGCCTAGGGGAGATTATATCTCAATCCCAGGCTAATCGTATTCATGCCAAACTATTTGCACTTATACAAGACTCGATAACTGACTCCTAACTTTTAGGGACTAATTGAACTATCCTGCTAACAAACTTTGAATTATAAAATATGTCTATTAGACTCCTAACAGACTACGACGAATATGACTCAAACTTCTTCATGCCGCACGCTGACTCCGCGTGGCTGGTGATCACGCCCAATCTGCTCTCTCTGCGTTCCATCTCTCAGCCACTGGTTTTGTCACGGCGGCGATACACCTTTCCCACCATAACGTCTCTCCCCTCCCTGACAAACAGCTCGTCCTCGAGCTGGAAGTCAGGGAAGCGGATCTTGAAGGCTTCAACCGGTTCCCAGGTAGCTTCCGACTCATCGAGGCCTGTCCACTTGATGAGGACCCACCAAGTGCCACGACGCAGCTGAGCCTTGATCGCACGTCCCGGCTGGAGAAGAAGACGACCATGGCGAAGTGGAGGAAGGGCCGGCAAGGTTGCTGGTGGCGTCCCCCGGAACGGCTTGAGGATCCCGATATGGAACACGTCATGAACTCTTGCGCCGTCGGGAAGCTGAAGCCGATACGCCACAGCGCCAATGCGCTCAATCACCTGGTAGGGACCTGCATAGCGTGGGCTCAGTTTGCCGCGCTTACCAGGGACTAAAGACTGAGCCGGGCAATGAAGCAGTCGAAGAAGCACCCAATCGCCCACAGCGAACTCCAAGGCACGATGGTGGCCATCATAGTGGTGCTTAGCATATGCCTGAGCTTGAAGAAGGCGCTCGCGAACATCCTGCAGGAAAGCGTCCCGATCACGTAGCATGTTGTCCACCATTTCTGTAGTGGCCGAGCCCTCAATGTATGGCAAGAGGGCAGGTGGCGACCAACCAAACACCACCTCAAACGGCATCGCCTTGGGCGCTGAATGATAGGACGTGTTGTAGCAATGATGCCAATGAAAAAAGAAACAAAACAAAGAGATTGAAGTAATGATGCCAATGAAAGCTTCACAAAGATGGACGAACACTGACAGATGGAGTACAACGTTCGGAGTAAGGTGGTTCAGAGAAATGCCGAAATAATGGAGGAAACGATGAAGAAAGGCAGAAGCAGGCAAGCAGAGGCCAGCTCGAACAAAAAAGATAAAAAGGACAATCTCACCAGGACTAGGAGTAGGAACCCGATGCTGGCCGGGGACCTTCCATTCAGCAAAGTCCTTCTCCTGGATTAGACTGTCCTTGACCAAATCACGCAACTGATCCTCCGTAGTAGTCAGAACCGGCCAGAGCTTCTCCGCAGCCTTTATAGCAACGAATTCCCGATTCTCGATGATCGAGAGCGACGCCTCCTCGTCCACCAAGACCTCCTTCGACTTGCTCGACGACTTCTTCTTGCCCATACAATGGAAAGGATCTAAGGTCGGCGGCAAAAGTTGGACAGCGGTGGCAACGGCGGTGGTGGAACTCTGGAGGTTAGGGTTTTGCAAAGGCTGAATGCTTAAGGGCAAGGATAGGGTAAGAAATAAGGAGGGTCCTTAAATAGATTTACAACAGTAAAAACGCGGCCCATCAGGTCCGCTTAACGCAGCGTGGAAATGCAACAGTCCATTTTTTGCCATAACTGACACAATCTAAACGACGAGCAACACAACCTTTCACAACGGTGCAGTGCAACGGGTAGATGCCAGACTTATCCATTCACACTGCACCATTGATGAATTGTTATAGATTACACAACTCAGAAAGAACTCGCAATCCACAAGATTCACATATTACATTACAGTACACCTCCAGAGAACCTGATACTTTAGAAATAACCCAGACCTTGCTCAAAAGCACTCAGATAATAAAAAAGGAGGCAACAACTGAGAAAGAAAGACTTTTTATTACAAATATCACCAAAGGACATAAGATTACATATCTTACAAGACCCAACAAACTCGGTACTACGACGAGCAAGGCAGCAACAAAGAGCACAGGCAGAAGTCGACTCTGGAAACGACTACATGCTCCTATCCATAGCACGGAAGAAGACAACCAACTCGGATACACTGTTTTCTTCAAAGGAAGGACGCAGTGCATCCAAGACGGATATCAGCAGCACAACGGGACAACCCGGACCAGGCAAGGATCACAGACATCAGTCTACCCAAGCCCGATGTGATCCTGGATCAAACGCTGATCTGCACCGGATAGTCGCAAGGTAGTGTGGAAGGATAAACTTGAAGCTACTGGATGATGAAATGAATCCCACATCACAAGACTTCTTCCACCTGCCACCACGTACTATCTGGTACAATGCTGCCACGAGATTAGTCTACCTCTAATCTCAATCACAAGACTTCTTTCACTTGCTACAAGACTCACAACTCATGCCCGGGGCTGCTCTACTTCATAACCTATCATAATCATGGCTACGGAGGCTTCGGACTATACAAGAAGACACTTGATGAATAGAAGCAGCACACCAAGAGGGTATTTATAGGCTAAAAAGTGGTGTACATAGACTGGGAGCACCAACAGAACAAGCATGACAAAGGTCTCAGTGAAAAGATAGAAAACAATAAGAAGAGGACACACGCGTGAGGAAACAGTATTAAGGACAAGCATATTCGAAAGAATATACCGATACTATACACCTCGTGACTACAGAGAATTCAATTCAACTACCAACCACTACCAACATCGGATATAAATCTGGCTGCCTAAGAAGACAATAGAAAACCCTCAATCCGAGTTCCTAATGATCGAAAAGAACTCAGAAAGATGCTCGGGGGCTGCAGGGTACATATCCTGAGAAGAGATTTTTAGTTTTTTCGACAATCAATGTTCAAGGCCCTCCAACTTTTTGTTCCAAATAGCAAGAGGCTCGGAGGCTACACTTAGTGAGTGTGCTTTTTCTTTGAAAAATCGTACGTCACTTGAAAGACTTCATCAAAACAAGACCACTTTAAGGCTTCACGTCGAAAGAACCCGGAATGAAGGAAGTCTTCGAGTTCAACCATGAAATGCTCGGGGCTTGTCGATGCAGGACCCACAGGGTTTTCTAACAATGTGACTACGAGTCGTGGGCCCTGGCCTAGCCCACGAACTGAAACTAGGAGAGGTGTAGCATCCACTACACCGAATCCGAATAGAATAGGTCAGACTAGCCAGATTCATATGGAAGTAGCTTCTGTATCTAGTTCAGGACACCTTCTTTGGATCCGACTAGGATTGTAACCGCACCACAACCTTCTCTACCGATATAAGAAAGGCTGTGGGCACCCCTGTAACAAGGGACGATACAACACAACCAATCCAACGCAAAGGCTAATGCCGACTGGACGTAGGGTTATTACTCGATCATCGACCGAGGGCCCGTACTAGTATAAAATGACTGTCTCTGCGTTCACCATCGAGTTCTAGCACACACTAAATCCCAAACAACTGTCCCGAGTACCCCCGTGGCAGGCTATCGGTGGTCAAACACCGACAGGCATGGCGTACCGACGTGGACTCTAGCGATGGCGGGGAGGCCGGATCCGGCCCTCCCCATGGCGGCACTCCTCCTCCACCACCTCTACGTCAAACTCCGGCGGCGGCGTGGGCCCCCTCCTCGTCCTCTACGTCAACTTTGGCTGCAGCGGGGAGGCCGGATCCGGTGGCGTGGAGGCCAGATCCGGCCTCCCCATGGTAGCGCTCAACTCCGGCATCAGCTCCCTAGGCGGCGGCCCTCCTCCACCTCTATGTCAACTTTGGATGTGGGGAGGACGGATCTGGCTACGGGGAGGCTGGATCCGGCTCGACGGTGGAGGACGCTTCCCAGAGGCGGATCCAGCGAGCGACGGCGCGCGACAGCACGTGGATGGGCTCAGCGAGCCCATAGATGAGCTTGCCAGGCTTATCCACATGTTTTCCTTTTTTATTTGATTAATCGAGGTGAGCAGGGCAACCGCCTCGGTTAAGGCCATGATTAACCGTGACCTTTGTACCGAGGTGGTTGCAATAACCGCGGTTAACCTTTTTGCCCGCATCGGTTAAAATTTCTATAGTAGTGTTATTTACTAAGATCATCTTCAAGAGTTTTCAAAACTCACTCTCCGTCTTGATTTTTTTTGGCGAGACTGAAAAAACCTCTCTCCAACAACTCCTTATGATATGAACTCTCAATTTTTCCGCACTTGGAAAAATCGAACCAATCGTATAGAAATATACGTGCGCTTATCCAATCCGCCAATACAAAGGTAGAAGGATATCGAGAAGAATAAGGAGAAAAAGAAAGGGTTCCCAATGCAAATGTACAAGAGAGGAATATAGTATAAAAGTTCCCGAAGTGATTTAGAAATAGTGCAAAATTCCTGATGCAAAACTGTCTTCTGATTTTTAGGAGCGAGATATTTCCTTCTTTGTTTTAGAAACTTGAAAACTCATTGGATTACCAATTATTTTTTAAAAACTATTAGTTTTAACTATTACGGCTGTGGCTTTTATAATAGTTAAAACAAATTCAAGCCATTGCTTTTTAGGAGCGAGATATTTGCTTCTTTTCTTGAAAACATGGGTTTACCAATTATACTTTTGAAAAACTATTAGATTTAACTTTTACAGCTGTGGCTTTATAATAGTTACAACAAATTCAAGCCATTGATTTTTTTTTATATTTTATATGAATGAATTAATTAAATCACTAACCTAGGAAAAAAAGCTCTCAGTTCATTCGGATTCTAGATAAAAATATTTCTGATGATTCTTGAATAATGTGCATATATGTTAGAATTGTCTATAAGAGCAAAATGTGCATATATGTTAGAATTGTCTATAAGAGCAAGCTTAGAGCAAGATCAATAATAAAGCCAAGTGTTTGGCTATAAGTCAAGTTATAAGAGACAAGTTATACAATAGTTGTCTCTTGTTTGTCTATAAAAAGTTTTTTTATTAAAATGTGGTATCATGTCTTACTTTCTCTTTTCTACTACTCATCACATACACTTATGTTTGGCCCTACAAATGCCTATGCATCCGTGCCCAGCTTGGTGTTTGCATAAGAGCTAAGTTCTCTTCTCTCTTCCACTATAAGCCAATTATTATACTTGCTCATAATGATAGAGCCAAGTGATTGACTATTAGCCAAGTTACAAGAGCCAAGCTATACAATAATACAATAGTCTCTTATTTGTCTACAAAATTTTTTATTGTTATTTTTATCCATGTCCCACATTTTGTTTCCTAATCCTCACATAGTGTATGGACCAACCATTGCCTATGCTTTGTGCCCAGTTTGTTGCTTGTCTAAGCTTCTCTTTTCTATATCAGCATTTACTTGGCCATAAGCCACTTACTGTACTGACTCAAATCTTAGAATGTTTGGATGGGATTCTATTACTATAAGGAAAAAATCGAAAGTCCTGAAATCCCAATGATGGCACATAATCCGAGAAACATAAAAGATTATGTTATCGAGAATTCGAAAGAATCCCAAACATGCTCTTGGCAATTAAATGATAGGATCATGGGTGTATCTCGCGGAGATTCTTGTTGTGCAAAACCCAATTCCGTGACATGTGGCGGAGACTCACAAGCACTGTTGTGATAAGCGTACAATAGGCCGAGTATCTGGTGGTAGCAATCTATTTACTCCTACCGCTTGGAGTCTCCAGCTCCCGCTAAAAGGCTGTTGGATCCGGTGACTAAAGTTTAGAAGGTTTTATATGGGTGTGTTGTATGAGATGTTTAGATACTAATAAAAAAAATAAATTACAGAATATGTCAGTAATATGTGAGACGAATTTACCTAATTAATATATCATTAGCACATATTTACTATAGCACCACATTGTCAAATCATGGACTAATTAAGCTTAAAAAATTTATCCCGCAAAACAGTTTTAAACTGTACATTTATTTTTATAATTAGTCTATATTTAAGAGAGACTTAAGTCCATGACGAGGAACCAAAAAAAAACCCGCCCCGTTTCTCCGATCTATCAACCATCATTGCACCTGCCTCTCACACGACACGCGACACGATCTCCACTACTAGCAGCTCCTGCAAACCACCTCGTTGCCCGTGCGCGGCGCATGCAGCCGCAGGCGTGCATGCTTGCACACGTCGACGGCACATCGGTCGGCGCCATGTTATGTCATGTCATGGCTGCAGCCCCCGCCGGCCGGCCGTTCCGTCTCCCCATGCGACCACCCCACCCCACCCCACCCGATCGCACTACTGGAAAACCGAGATTTGCCTAGTGTTTAATGGTTTGCCTAGTGCCAACCGTCGGACACTAGGCAAAGATCTTGTTTGCCGAGTGTTAAACCCCGGAGCACTCGGCAAAATAAAGGCACTAGGCAAAATAACGATTTGCCGAGTGTCGACACTAGGCAAAGAAATCCACTCGGTAAATGACCATTTTGTCTAGTGTCAATACTAGGCATACAATCACACTCGGCAAAGGCTGCCGGAGGGCAACCGCCGTTACCGTTTTGCCGAGTGTCTTCCGTTAACACTCGGCAAAATTAGAACTTTGCCTAGTGTCTCCGGACGACACTAGGCAAACTGGACAGTTTGCCTAGTGTCTTACAGAGACACTAGGCAAAATATTTTTTTTCTTTTTTTGATTTTAGCTTCTAATTTTTTTCTGTAGCTTTCCTACTATACCTTGACCAACATGTTGAAAGTTGGCATAATTTTATGAAATTTTGCTATATTTCTTTAGTTTATTTAATTTCTTTGAATTTTTTCGACAAATGCAAATTTGAACTGCAAGTGTGACGAATAATGGCAATTCATGAATGCAAAAATGATATTCATGTTAGTAAGTGTTAGTTGAGGCCGTATCCAGAAAAAGACCAAAAATTTCACACATCTTCACGTCGAGACATGACCACGAACTTGCGAGCAAATAGTTTTTAAATTCTATTAAATGAAAACGGAGTCTGAAATTCATGAAACTTGTCAACAAGTCAAGATATCGCATGCAGGTGTCATGATAAAAATTTAAAAAGATTTCGAGCACATCGTCACGTATGATGCTTAGAAACCCTAACATCTCCACATGAGATGTTAGGGTTTCTAAGCATTATACGTGATGATGTGCTCGAAATCTTTTTAAATTTTTATCATGTCACCCGCATGCGTTTTAAATTTTTATCATGTCACCCGCATGCGATATCTTGACTTGTCGACAAGTTTCATGAATTTCAGACTCCGTTTTCATTTAATAGAATTTAAAAACTATTTGCTCGCAAGTTCGTGGTCATGTCTCGACGTGAAGATGTGTGAAATTTTTGGTCTTTTTCTGGATACGGCCTCAACTAACACTTACTAACATGAATATCATTTTTGCATTCATGAATTGCCATTATTCGACACACTTGCAGTTCAAATTTGCATTTGTCGAAAAAATTCAAAGAAATTAAATAGACTAAAGAAATATAGTAAAATTTCGTAAAATTGTGCCAACTTTCAACATGTAGTCTCATTTTATGTTGGGAGGCTCGATAGAAAGTTTGAAAACCAAAATTGAAAAAAAATAAATAAGTTTGCCTAGTGTGCCAGCTAGACACTAGGCAAACTGGCCTCTTTGCCTAGTGTCTCATGGAAGACACTAGGCAAACTTATTTTTTATAGTGTTTGCTTAGTGTTGGGTACTACCGGTAGAAGACCGGTACTACCGCTAGGCCAAAAACCAGCACAACTGTAGTACCGTTAGGTTATTTTTCCACTGTTTTGTGAAGACCGGAAGTACCGGTACTTACAACCGGTACTATCGGAGACACTTCGAAGAAACCCAGCAGTGAGGTGTGCCTCAGCCTGGACACTTTTTAGCCGAAAACCGAGAGCCGAACCGAACCGAGCCGAACCGAACCGAAATTTCGGTTTTTTCTGTTTTCGATTTCGGTTTCGGTTTTAATATCTGTACAGTTCGGCTATCGGGTGCGGCTTCGGTTTTACGGTCCCAGGAACCGAGAACCCGAGAAACCGACAACATCAAGCGTGGTCAGGAATCAGGAGAGCAGTCCACATCCGCACAGGAGTCCACATTCACACATCAGCCCAACGGCCCATGAACCAAGCCCAACTAACGACGCAGCACAGCTTCGGTTTTCTCTCTTCTCTGCACAGGTCCATGTCATGGAGGCGACGAGCGAGGTATCCAATAAATCAATGTCTTCTGTTTTTTTTCTCAGGTACTGGTACTAGATCTGTGTGGCTTTCGGCTCCTCTCTTCTGAATTATTAGGCAAATTTGATCCTACAACTTAGCTAGGAGTTGGGAAATGGTGGCATGGACAGGATATCACCGAGCTCTTGCAAGGCCTGATCTCACTTACAGCACATTCAGTCACCTAAAGCAATTCAGTCAGGGAAAAATAAAACAATAAAGGCACTATAGGAAACAACTAGAAAAAAAACTATCAACAATTTTCCATTCCCTAATACATGAGTTGCGGCACGGTCGAAAATTTCACTTGGTTTTTTTCCTTTTAAAATGAGAAGTTATTTTCCAGACAGCCAAAATATTGGCATCACAGCACATTTGAACAGAATGTTGTTGGCTGTTTTGTAGTCAGGAGTGGGAAAAAGGTGCACAGCTATGAAATACCTAAACAAGTGGTGGCTGTTCTGAAGTAGCTTGTCATTTGGCTCACTAATTCATTATTTAGCTTTTTTGCCTGAAAAAAAAAGTGGTCGAATAATTATGCCTTTCCCTTGGTAACAGGATGAGTGTGATGATCTTATTTCTTTGGCTGAGAAAAAGACTACTGAAATGGGGTACTGTTGTAAGATCAGGTTCTGAATTCTTCTTTTTTTAATTCACTTGAAACTTGTTCTTTCAAACAGCAGCCATTTAGTCAAACAGCATGATAACTTGCTGCTGTTCGGTGCAAACCATCACCTGCAGCTTGAGCTGATCTTGATTTCTTGGTTATGTTAGATCTCTGACTCTATTGCAGCAGAAAAGGGCAGCAACTGTTGTTGATTTTTCTGTCGACAGCTAACTCTGCTGTTTCCTCTCTAGTGCATGCCTGGCTTTTGCTCTGAATTTATTTCTGTGCCGCAGGTCAGCCCATCGGTAGTGAGCATCAATTTGTTCCAACAACTGGCAGCCTTGATTTTCATATCAACAGCAAAAGCTATTCTATAACAACAGCTGTAGCTATCTACTTTCTCAACCGTGATCAGCTCTACAACTACAGAGTTTGGCTCTATTCTCAAATTTGCTAAACTGCAGCATGTTACTTTCAGTAACTCTTATTTGGAATGCAACAGTGAAGGTAATTGTCACTTTCAGCCACACATGCATGCTAGTTAGTAATAGTTTTACCATTTACTTATTCTTTTAGCTATCAGTTTAGTTTAAAACCTTTTGACTTCAGCTTAGTTGTTTGCTTGTCATGGTTTTCAGTACAGTAGCAGAACAATAGAACTCCTGAAGGTTTCTGTACATGTTGATTATTAGAATATTCCTATGTATGACACTTGAAGTATGATTATTTCTTATTTATTCCAACGTTCAATGTGTGATCTCCATATCTATTGATGTTCCCTTTAAAAAGTAGTGCAAAGCTTCATTTTTCTTCTCTAACATGCACACACTTCTCTGTTTCTGGTTATCTGTGAATGTCATGTGCAAGTGATCTTCTGTAACCTTTGTATACGCATCTGACCGTCTCTTTATTGTAGGTTTGCAATCTCAAACATACAATATTGTGTTGGTGGTGACGGCGGTTGTTGTTGTGGTGTGGTGGTGGCAGTTGTGGTGTTCGGGTGGCGGTGGTGTTGGTGGCGGTGTATTGATATGTATGTTCTTGACGGACATCGTGCCGTTTGTTTTCTTGCAGGGTTTGGAAACCTCTCCGTGCAGGGGAGGTTCTGCCGAAATTTTTTATTGACGGTATCCTTTTCATTTTTTTCAGCATCAATCGGGCGTGGCATCGAATCAAATTGGAGGGTCGCCCGCTTCACAGATTGGAGCGTCGCCGGCACCACAGCTTGAGCCGAATCAAGTGGAAGGGTCGCCGGCTTCACAGATTGGAGCGTCACCGGCACCACAGCTTGAGCTGAATCAAGTGGAAGGGTCGCCTGGAGCATCAAACCACGGGCCTCTTCACCCTTGACAATCGTCGTGATCAGTTTGTTGTGAACTTTGTTAAGAAATTTGGTTGTGCACTTATGAACTTGTGAACTTGTGGCACATTTGGACTTTTGGTATGAACATGTGATATATGTGAACATGTGGTTCTTATTTATGATTCATGTGATATATTTGTGGTGTTTGAATATGATTTATATTTGTGTCGTAAATGGAATAATAAAAAAAAATCAGCTTCTGGTTACTCTGTCTAGTGTCAGGGGTCTGACACTAGGCAAAGGGGCCACACGTGGCACCCCTAGAAACAGACTTTGCCTAGTGTCAGAAAACTGACACTAGGCAAAGTAGGCAGTTTGCCTAGTGTCGGAGGTCTGACACTAGGCAAAGCTTGGCATATTTGCCTAGTGTAGGTGGCCTGACACTAGGCAAAGCTTAGACATGTTTGCCTAGTGTCGGACATTTGGCACTAGGCAAACCTTGCATACTTTGCCGAGTGTCAGACCTCCGACACTAGGCAAAACGTCCGTTACGATTTCCACCGTCAGTGAAATCCTTTTGCCGAGTGGTGTCCTTGACACTAGGCAAACACTTTACCGAGTGTCCGAGGTTTGACACTCGGCAAAGTGCTCTTTGCCTAGTCCGCCTCTGCCGACCCTTGTTTGCCTAGTGTGACACTAGGCAAACTGTTTGCCTAGTGTTTCTGGGTCTTTGCCTAGTGCCTGCGGCACTAGGCAAATCGCGCGATTCCAGTAGTGTCGGCGACCGAGCCGGCCGCCCCTCCGTCTTCCCAATGCAAGATACTAGTAGGATCATAGGAGTAGGAGTAGCCTCTCCCTCGCAGGGCGCCCAACTACTAGTACTAGTACCAGGGGCAGACGGGCAGTTGTACTACCACTAGTGGGAACACAAGAACGAACGAGTGATCATATCGGTGACCACCACTGACCAGAGCTAGCTAGCAGAGCTCGCTGCAGGCTGCAGCTGGCGGCTGGTTCCCTGACCGCCGCCGCATGCCATGGGGGTGCCTTCCTTCTACAAGTGGCTCGTGGGCAAGTACCCCAACATCGTCGTCCCCGCCAAGGAAGACGACGAAGCGGGCGCCGGCGCGTCGTCGCCGGGGGACGAACAAGCCCAAGACGGCCGCCCCAATGGCGTCTACCACAACCTGTACCTGGACATGAACGGCATCATCCACCCCTGCTTCCACCCGGAGGACCAGGTATGTCACACACATCACATCATCCGCCTGATGGATTGATCGAGTTCCTCAACTGAATCTCTTGACGCTCGAGCTGGTATTTGGTAAGCGTGATGGATGGCATTGCAATGCAGGCGTACCCGCCGACGACGTTCGACGAGGTGTTCGCCGCCATGTTCGAGTACATCGATCGACTCTTCCGCATCGTCAGGCCTACCAAGCTGCTCTACTTGGCAGTAGGTACGAACATGTGTACTGTATACTACTAGTTCACATGTTTCAACCGTGTTTTTTCCCCCATTTTGTCTTTAGCGCCTTGGTTGAACTGCAGATGGTGTTGCTCCCCGCGCCAAAATGAACCAGCAGAGGTCCAGGCGCTTCAAGGCTGCCAAGGACGCTAAAGACGCGGTAAATAAACAAGAAACTCCTCGCCGTCCTCTGGATTTGCAGCAACCTTATGTATGTTCGATGCTAAGGTTTAATTTACAGGAACTGGAGGAGAAGCTTCTGAGGGAGAAGTTCAGAGCTGAAGGGAGGGAGGTGCAATCGCGGGAGACACATGAGGTTTCGGATCCTAACGTCATCACGCCAGGGACGGAGTTCATGGAGAAGCTTTCCAAAGCCCTCGAGTACTACATCCGTTCCCGGTTGAACAGTGACCCCGGGTGGAAAGGCATCAAGGTTTAGTTACTTGTTTTTAATAGTCTCCCATTTTTGCAGTGCTGCAGTAAATATTTTATTCTTATGAGAACTCTTATTTAATCTTGACAATTTCAATATATTTGTTTCATTGTGTAAAAATGAGCCCTGAATTGCTACCATTCCACTTTACTCTTCTAATTTTAGGTAAATTTAATTGGTCTTTTTGGCATTGTCGAAAAACTATTTAATTTCAAAGACAACTTGTGTATTTACAGTTACAGGTGAAATATCAATGTCAACAGTGATAATTTTCTTTTAAATGAGGCATTGTGTTTTTCATTTCTTTCTTTGGTTGCATAATACCATTACACGTATTTCGATCAAGATTCTGAATTTGGTTAACATGATCATTACTTGATAACCTTCATGATACTTGCATTCTGAAGGTAATACTCTCTGACTCAAATGTACCTGGTGAAGGCGAACACAAGATCATGTCTTTCATCCGGGGACAGCGGAGCCTGGATAACTATGATCCAAACACAAGGCACTGCTTGTATGGACTGGTATGATGGACTAACTAATTATTTAAATATTTCCTACAACACTGATCTTCTAATTGTTCTCTTTATTGTGCCTCTTGTACACTCTGAATATCATTACAGGACGCGGACCTCATAATGCTCGCTTTGGCATCTCATGAACTTCACTTTTCAATTTTGCGTGAGGTCTGTCAATAAATACTCGGTGTCATCTCTGGCTTCATCCATACTATGATAGTTTTTTGCAAACCGCATTTAGTTAATTGGATTTAGCAAGCAACGGTGTATTGAAGTTAAATGTAATTGCAGAATTTTGTAAATATTTAGTTGAGAATTCTCCTTTGTTAACTTGCATTGGACAGGATGTGTTACGTCCGACTCAGCCAGAAAATTGCATCCCTCTATCTAAAGAACTGTTCAAAACTGAAGATTCCTCAAGAAAATGTAGAGGATGGTTCCCCCGCATGACAGAAACAGCTCCTAGTAGGGACAGGTCTCCCAAGAAACCTAATCAGGTTTGTTCCTCAGAGATGATATCAGGGTCTTTCCATTTTAATTCTTTTTTATAACTCTGTCGTCTTGCAGTTTTTGAACATATGGGTTCTGAGGGAGTACCTGGAGCTTGATTTGAAGATACCAAACCCGGTTGTCAAAACGGATATCGAGAGGCTAATAGATGATTTCATATTTATCTGTTTCCTGACAGGAAATGACTTCATTCCACATATTCCTTCAGTTGAGATACATGAGGTGCACATATGCTACCTGGTTCTGACATCTTAACAGCAAACAATATTGTTATTGTCACATCTCACATGTTTCCCACTGCAAAAAAGTGATTTCCCCCCATAATTTATCTTCGACGTGGCAGGGTGCAATTGATCTGCTATTGGAAGTCTACAAACAAGCATTTAACAAAATGGGAGGCTATATTGTGAGCACAGAGAAGGTACATGCAGAATCGAACTGTTAATTTCATTAATAATTAGCTGTTGAGTTATGTTTTGATGTACTTCTGCTGCTACCAAAAACAGTTAAAAGACAAACATGCTGCATATCTTAAAGTTTCGAGGTTGGAAAAGTTTTTTCATGAACTGTCCTTGTGTGAAGAGAAAATTTTTCTTAAAAGATATGAACTGCGAGAGGTATGTTATAACACTTATAATCCTTGGGTCAAAGTGTACACTATTGCCAAATGGAACTTGTTGATTACATGCAGAGGTTACAGCGCAATTTAGTGCGCCGAACTGCAGAAGAATGGAACGGAAGAAACAATATGGTGAGGGCTATATACAGCTAAAACTTTTGTTCTGATTACTGTCATTCATTTTTTAATCTTAAGCTTTCTTTTACTCAGGAACAAAATCCTGATGGTCCAGACTTCACAGTAAAGTCTTTTTCAACAAACTGCAGTATTTCCACAAACAGCCAAGATGAGTCAGATGTAGGGAAGAGCTTACCAATATTTATTTCTACTTTTGTTGGATATCTTGAAATTACCTTATCACATCTCCTAAACTTGTTTTGCAAATATCGCATCCATATTATTCCTTATCTCGAGTTTAACTCTCCTATTGCTTAGGTAACTGCAAATACCTTGGAGCTGAGGCGAAGCTTAAAGGATACTCTTCGTAACAAGCAAGACCTTATAAAAAGTGGAGCCTGTAAACATGATGCGGTTAGTAGTGCCTATTTGAGTAAATATTTCGCATATGTGCAAAGCTTGACATGCCATTGCAGATAAGATTGGGATTTGCGGGGTGGAAATCTCGATTCTACAGGGAAAAGTTTGGTGTGGAAAAATCTAATGAAGTTGGGAAGCTGAAGAATGACATGGTTATGATTTTTCCTGTTTCTGTGTGCAAATAAAATTTTAATACCAGTGGGTGTTCTGAAGAGACATCATATTGTGTTAACTTTCTTTGTCACTGACTTAATTTAGGTTCAAAAGTATCTGGAAGGACTTTGTTGGGTGCTGCGGTACTATTTTGCAGATGTGCCATCATGGAGCTGGTAGGATGTACATATTTGTATATGATCTGAGCTTTTATTTGTCCATGTATCTTCTTATACATTGTACAGTACAATTTGTACTCGTATGCTTTCATCGTCTGAAATTTGAATGATGAATAGTTAAAAAATTTGATAATCTTGATAAATAGTTCCACATACTAAGTGATATATGTACTAGCTAATGTTTCCATTCTATAATGTTTATTTTGTTTTCTGCAGGTACTACCCCTTCTATTATGCTCCTTTCGCATCTGATTTTAAAGGACTATCTCTGTTCAAGATATCTTTCACTGCTGATAAGCCACTGAGGCCATTCGATCAGCTCATGGCAGTTCTTCCAAAAGAAAGGCACGTGAAATATTCTGTTTTATAATGCACATTCTTCATAGCAATCTTTAATTGAATTTTTAAGTTTATTTTCTTTTGCAGCTCATGTGCACTACCCAAGTGTTACAGAGAACTGATGGAAAATGAAGAGTCTTCGATACAAAAATTCTATCCGTCACGTATATTTGTCATTCTAGACTCATCACATAATCTGAATTTTGAATACCATATTACTGAACTAAACGGCCATTTATTTTTTTCTCACAGATCTACAGATTGATACCCATGGGAAACGTTTCTTATGGCAAGTAAGTCATTATTCGTATATATGAATTCATAATTTAAGACTAGCTTACTCATATTTTTACAAACATTAGCTGGGTTGTGTAGCTAAGCCATCATCTTTCAGTTGCTATATTTAAGCCCCCACTATTAGTCGTTGTGAAAGAAAAAAGAAAGCCTTCTTTACTCATGCTGGTTTTCTCTGAAACAAATTATTTCAGGGTATTGCAATGTTGCCATTCATTGATGAAAAGCTGCTGACTTTGGCTACCAAGACGGTGGAGGACAAACTTGCAGTAAAAATAAATTGCTATCTTCTATGCAAATGGTCTACTAGACTTTGTTGCGCGAGAGTGTTTTACATCGTTTGTATTTTGTAGGTGCATGAGATAAATAGAAACGCAGTTCGGCAAGATAAGATCTTCCTGAGGAACTCAAATACTACGCCAAATGGTGCAGCATTTGCGCAGACATCTGACTGTTTGTCAAAAAAGCTTCCGATAGATCAATCTACCAGGTACAATCAAGTCTGAACTGATGCTACGTTGATATGCATTTCTTTTATTTCTGAGCAACTTATAAGAATGTTGCTAAATCCTAAATTTCATTCTACATAGTGAACTTGGAGGGTGGCTGTCGCCTGTCGATGACGACAGTATAAGCTGTGGCTTCTTCCGTTCACCGATAAGAGATCTACAGGACATTAGGAATGACCAGACAATGTATGTTTTCTTGTTGACCCTATCGTATTCAGGCAGTACATTTCTAAGAAAAGAAGTCATCCTTTAATTTTCACTACATGTTCCTGTGTATGTTTCAGATCATTCTTCTTCTCCAACCCAGAACCAGTGCAAATCATTCCAAGGCTACTTGATAATGTCAAAAAACCGGAAAAGGTATATTCAGATGTCCCTTTAGCTGCACATTTCATTCGTTCGGGGGGCATTTGCCACCATACCGCCGATTTGCCATCATCTCTGAAAGAAACCATGTCTTCTGCAGACTGTAACTGAAACTGAGATTCCAAAGAGGCCGCTGTGGTACACCTATCCTGGTAGTCGACCACCGCCTGAAACCATCCCAACCATGGCAGAGCCGCAGTTGATGATCAACGGCTTTGGACGTGGGAGAGGGAGAGCCATCGCTGCCGAGACAGTGCTGGGCAGCGGCCGCGGCTACGGGAGAAGTTTCCATGGGGCTGACACGGCGCAAAGCCGAGGCAGCAGGAATGACAGAGGTGGCGCCTACACATTCGGAAGCGCTTGTGCAGGAAGAGGGCAGTATGGCGGCGCGTTCCAGAGGCAGCAGACGGCTTGGCGCCCAGTCGGAAATTCAGGCGGCCGTGGTGGGAGTGGGAGCGAGCAGCGCCGTGGTTGGTAGAACGGAAGGGAGATGTCGGGGATGCGATGAACTGATGATGAACTAGCTTAGTTTTTGGTCTCACGCCTCACCGTTTTGCCTGAAACATCAGGAATGCTATTTTGATGAGTTCTGAAATTATCTGTGATATGTCAAAATAGAGCTGGTCTGGCACGAGGTTCCCTCGCTCCCTGACAGAAGAATGCCTTTTTGTTGGGTCTGGCAGCTTGTCCCATTTCATCCCGTTTGTTTTGTATAGCGAATGTTGTGTCAGGAATCAAAGGCTCCCTTGAGCGAACAAATCGACTTTGCACAGCACGGGCAACATACTAGTTATTTTAATGAGAGATTGAATGACATAACTACACCCGAGACCCCCCCCCCCCCCTCTCTGTCTAGGACTACCGCGACAACCGGTCTACATCTTCGTCGCCTGTGTTTTCTCCTCCCATTCAAATATCCGGCTCTGTTTTCTCCCTCGGATGCCCGGCTTGCTCTGTTGCGTCGTCGACACGACCTAGCGCCGTCAAGCCACAGCCGCGTCCCCCGGCCGTGCGCTGCGGCCACGTCGCTGATCTCGCGTATTCGCGCCCTCGGCCACGCTCCTATACCAACAACTCCGCGTGAGGAGTGAGGACTTGCATCAGTGCCGCCCCGCCGGTTTGCGTGGTGTTGACGTAAGGAGAGGAGGAGCAGGAAGTTAGGGTTTCACTAGTAGAGGTGCTTATATTATATACTCTCTACTTTGCATCCAACGACTCTAGTTCATCAATTGTTCATCTAATAGCAGAAAGCAGCGTAGTCTCGGCCCTTTTTAGCCATGCCATGCCAGGCCAGCGCTGCGGGCCAGACTCATGGCCTAGGCATGAACCTACACTGGTCTAATCACCCAGTTTCTAGGCTTACGCCATCATCCGATGGGCACCACCTTATCTCTTACTCCACCTCATGGCACTCCCCGATGATATTGAACTCATGCATCGAGCCTGCGTCCTTATCATCCAGCCCCTCTTACTTTCTCCTATGCCTAGACATAAGCAAATTGAGCCCGGTCCGAGCCTGACGGATTTTGGTCCGCCCACAAGCCTTAGTGGACAAAATTTTTTTCTCGACCCGAGCCCAACCCGAAAAAACTGGTCCTACTCATCCAATGGGACGGTCATCGACGGGATTATTTTGGCCCGGCCCACAAAATACTCAGATCTACCTATGACTACCTAAAAAACTGAAGGACGGCCATACGGAGGATGTGGGAGGGGCTAGATGACGAGGGTGCATGTGTGGTGCTTAAGCTCAATGCTGTCGACGAGTGTCGGTAGGTGGAGCAGGAGACAAGATATTGCGTGCTGCACATTGAGTGGTGGGTCAACCTAAAAAGAGTAGGGAGATAGAGGCAGCAAATGGGTCTGCGTGCAAGCATGTGTACATAGGGCACTATAGCGGGTCTTGACAGCCAAAATTGTCAAAAGACATAATTGACTCCACCATTTCATTCGTCTCGTTGAGACGATAAAAAAAACATATATGGATTGTCACATTTGGAGTCTAGATATGAAGAAAAGAGAATTTTGGGAGTTGATACAGAAAAATGGACATAGCCAGATTCCAGAACCCACTAAGCCAGATTTCCCAGAAAAACAAGTTAGGCCAGTTTTGCAACACGGCTAGGCCGATTTTGACAGGCTAGTTTGGAATTGAGTTGTATTTTGATGCGTTTTGTCAAGGGATTTCGATCCTCATTGGATAAGACCAAATCCCTTCTTATAAATATAATAAGGGGCACAAAATATAATAAGGGATACAATCGATTGAGGTGATCAATATATACAATCTAAAAAAAAACCAGTTTATTCCATGTCTCTCTTTGCTCTAATCTCTTCTAGTCACCCTGCGGTGGATAGGTGCTTAGCATCATCGCAGGGATGGCGCAGGCCAACTCTACCACACATGGGGCCGCGTGCTGAGCTGGCGGAGGTGGTCGAGTTCGCTGGACGAAGACGAAGACGAAGAGCGGGATTGATGATTCGGACGCGGAGGGGAGGTGGTCGTTTTCTTGGCCAGTACACGTAAATTCGTTCCTGCCTGGACGATGGACGCTAGCCAGCCAAATTGAAAATGAGTTCGGATTTGATTGGCGTAAGCGTAATGGCCCTGACGTATTCAAGTTATTAAAGTGGATGAGGTGATATGGACAGGAGTAGCATTTCTTCATTCCCTGGTTGAATGGTTGTTCGTCGGCAGCTTGCCTGCGAGTTCATGTGACTGTAATTTGTTGGTGAGATTAATTTCTGACCCATAAGAAAATGGTCGAACTTTGGAGCGATTCCTCATTCTTAATGATCAAATCATTGCGTGATGCATGGTGGGGTGGCAACTGGCAACGGGCTGTTTTGCGTTCTAAAAAAGATGGGCATGCATGCATGCATTTTTAACCCTGCTATATAACAACCAGTTTTTTTTTGAAACAACAATCACAGTTATTAGTGCTGGTGGCGTGAGATGAGATGCACAGTTTCATTGATGGTGGTGGATCGAAGCACAAAAACGTAGCCTCCTGGAGATGCATCATGCTTTGTTGTATTGTTGGGCTACACTGGGCCCTGCCTTATTCGTTGGGCTTGCTCCAAAAGCCAGACAGGCGTTCGATTTTTTTCTAGCGAAAAGCCCAACCAACCGCGAGTCCTTTGGCGCTAAAAGGACAAAGTTCGCATTACCTTTCTCAAATTTCGCGAATGTCCGCTTTTTCTTCCTGAACTCTAATTGGGCAAAACACCTCCCTCAACTTTTAAAACCATTCGTCTTACCTCCCTAGTCCTGTTATAAGCGGTTTGAAGACGGTTTTGCCTTTTTCTTTTTTATTTATTTCGGCTAAATCTTTGAAAAATCATACTAAATCACAAAAAAATTATAAAATAAAAAAATCTAATTTTGTTGTACTCCACATGAGTAGATCTACATAGTGAACATATAATATGATATGCTTTAGTACAAAGTTTTTACTGTAGCTTTAGATCTATGCTTTTCTGTAATTAAATGGAATAATTTATAGCTGTAATTTCTATAGTCCAATTGTGGTAAAATTTTTATGGTGAACTAATTATTGTATACTTAAACTGTAGTAAAAATTTCATACTCATTGGATCATGTATAACTTAGTTATATATTTTATTTAGGTTTATGCTTGTTAAATATAAATAAATCTATAACTAAGCTATACATGATCCAATGAGTATGAAATTTTTACTACAGTTCAATCATACAATAATTAGCCCACCATAAAAATTTCATCATAATTAGACCATAGAAACTATAGCTATGAATTATTCTAATTAATTACAGAAAAACATAGATATAAAGCCATAGCAAAAACTTTGTACTTAAGCATATCATATTACATGTTCACTGTGTAGATCTACTCATGTTGAGTCTAAAAAAATTTAGATTTTCAATTTTATAATTTTTTGTGATTTATTATGATTTTTCAAAGATTTAGCCAAAATAAATAAAAAAGATAAAGATAAAACCGCCTTCAAAACATCTTATAACAGGTCAGGGAGGTAAGATGAACGGTTTTAAAACTTGAGGGAGATGTTTTGCCCGGTTTTAGAGTTTAGGGAGAAAAATAAGACTTTCATAAAAGTTGAGAAAGGTAATGTGAACTTTTTTGCGTCAGAAATGGAACAACTAACCAGAGGTCACTACTGGAGACGCTCTTAGGCACTTGGCAAAGACTTTGCAGAGGGTGGCCCTCGGCAAAGAGACCTCAGAAAAATTTTTGACGGGAAAGGAGCCCTTTGCCGAGTGCCAGCGGAGGCACTCGGCAAAGAAAAGCAGCCGTCAAGGTGCTGCTCCGTTGACGGAGTCTTTGCCGAGTGCCACCAGGTCAGGCACTCGGCAAAGAAATGATTTTTTTAAAAACTTTGCTGAGTGCCTCGTCTAGTTGGCACTCGACAAAGAAATTTTTTTTCAAAAAACCTTTCCCGAGTGCCACTATTCACGGCACTCGGCAAAGAAATTTTATTTTTTTAAAAAAAATCTTTGCCGAGTGCCACCATATATGGCACTTGGCAAAGTGTCCAAACTAGAATTTTTTCAGGCCTCTTTGCCGAGTGCCATGACCATTGCACTCGGCAAAGGGGCCGAAATTCATTTTTTTTATTTTTTGCATTCCATCGACACAAGCAATTCATATATATCAATCATCACATATATATCACAAACATCACAATAATCACATATATATCACAAAGAAACCATTTTCTCACAATATATCACAACCACAACTCACAATCATAATATATCACAACCACAAGTCACATGTTCACCATCATTCACAAGTTTATTACGACAAGTCCATCAAATCCAAGCACAAGTCACAACCACAAACCACAAATCATGCTCAAGTCCAAGCACATCACCGAGCATGAGTCCTCACCAAGCTGCCCTCTGACACGATGGTGAAGCAAAGGCTCCATCATTCGGTGACGCATTAGTGGGATTATTCGAACCTATCGACGGAGGCTGCAAAAAGGAGAAGAGATTACATGCGTTATACATGATTAATCTAGGAATTAGTTGCATGTGTGAGATTACATCTAGTAAGGTTCTATGTCTAGGAAGGTTGTATGTCATAGCTAGTCTAGGAAGGTTTTATGTCACACAAGCAAAGCACAAGGTTCTATGTCTAGGCTGATTGACGTGTGCAGCACAAACAATTGATCAAAAACCAATCTACTCTTGTCTCTTTTTGCCCTAATCTCTCTCCCAACTCCATGTTGCTATTCATCGCTTAATGCGATGACCAAGGATGGCACACTAGGCTTGTTGGCCGATCTAAAGCAATCCGGCGACGTCCTTACCCCAACAGGGTCTCTCCTGGGCAAGAGCTTCGACGGTTCATTTGCTAATTTGTCTGAAAACTAGCCTTTCTTCGTAATGCAAGTGCAATTGGTTATCCTTTGGTAGTTTGCTCGTAAACCTCACCGCTCTTCACCACGAAAGCATGCTGGTTACTTGCTGTGTTCTTTGATCCGTGGTGACCTAGGATTAGCCCTAGCTGCTACGTGGCCGATCTTTGCGTCAACAGGTTCACTTTACGGCGAAGTCCATGGTGGCGTCTGGTTCCTGGTTCTATGGTGTGAGCCACTTCCAAGGTTCCCCGTACCGTAGTGCTGAAAGCTGATCTAAGCTTAGCCTCGAAGGCTCCTCTGGTTCGCGTTCGATTCGGTCTTTTCAGTGGGACCGTGGGACCCAGAGTAAAAGAACGAAATTCGTTGTCGGCTTCACACCCGTTAGCTGTTTCCTCTGCTTTCCCCTTGCTGGTAGCGCGCTACCACCAACAAGCTCAAATCAATCGCCACTGGCAGCCCGCCCCCGTAGACAAACTCAGCGCCACACAAGGGCGGACGATCAGATCGCCTGCAAGTCTGCAGGCTGCAGCTGCTGGCTAGTTGCCTTGCCCCCCCTGCATGCCATGGGGGTGCCATCCTTGTACAAATGGCTCGTGGGTAAGTACCCAAATATCGTCGTCGCCGCCAAGAAAGACGAAGATGGCGCCGGCACATCGTCGTCGCTGTCGGAAGCCTCCACAGGGCCCAAAGGCGTTGGCGTCTACCACAACCTGTACCTGGACATGAACGGCATCATCCACCCCTGCTTCCACCCGGAGGACCAGGTATATTATATGTATGTAATTAACACACTCATAATCCTCCTGATGGATGGATCCAGTTCCTCATCAACTGAATCTCTTGACGAGCTGGTATTGGTAAACGTGATGGATCATGTATGTCGTCTAGTAAATGTCATGTTCCTCAACTCACACATCGTCCTGATGTATGGATCGATCCAGTTCCTCAACTCAACTGATGTACTCCCTCCGTCCTTTTTTATTTGTCGTTCTCATTTTTCGAAAAGTTAAACATATTCAACTTTAATTATATATATATTAAAGAATATTAATATTTATGATACATAATTAGTATCATTGATATATCTTTGATTTTATTTTTATAATAAATTTATTTGGAGATACAAATGTTACTAATATTTTTCTATAAATCTAGTTAAACTTGAAAAAATTTAACCGGCACGCATCCCACAGCGACACTTAGTTAGGGTCAGAGGTAATATCTCTTGACAAGCTAATAAATGTCATGGCCTCATGGATACGCGATGCAATGCAGGTGTGCCCGCCGACGACGTTCGATGAGGTGTTTGCGGCCATGTTCGAGTACATTGACCGCCTCTTCCGCATGGTCAGGCCTACCAAGCTGCTCTACTTGGCAGTAGGTACGTCTGTACTATATACTGTATACTAGTACATGTTTCAACCGTATTTCCCGTTTTTTCCCGTTGTCTTTGGCGTTTGATACGATACAACGAATGCGTTTATTAATTTCTTGTTTGAACTGCGTGAAGATGGTGTTGCTCCCCGCGCCAAAATGAACCAGCAGAGGTCCAGGCGCTTCAAGGCTGCCAAGGACGCTAAAGATGCAGTAAATTACCCTTAACCGTCCTCTGGATTTTGTTTGCTGCTATGCATGATTTGCGGCAACCTCATGTTCGATGGTATGATTTGCAGGAACTGGAGGAGAAGCTTCTGAGAGAGAAGTTCAGAGTTGAAGGGCGGGAGGTGCAGCCGCAGGAGACAAATGAGGTTTCGGATCCCAACGTCATCACGCCAGGGACGGAGTTCATGGAGAAGCTCTCCAAAGCCCTCGAGTACTACATCCGGTCCCGGTTGAATAGTGACCCCGGGTGGAAAGGCATCAAGGTTTAGTAGACGATGAGGCCCATGTTTCACCTTCCCATTTTTGCATTGCTGCAGTAAATATCTTATTCTTATGACAGCTTTTATTTAATATTTTAATATTGACAGGTTTCAAGATATTAGTTTCAGTGTGTAAAATGCACCCTCTGTTTTGAAATAATGGTTACCATTTGACTTTACTATTCAAAATTTGTCAACTGATAGGCAGATGAAAATGATATTTTTAGCATTGTCAAAAGTATTTAATTTCAAATTCAACTTGTGTGTTTACAGTTACAGGTGAAATATCAAAGTGAAGAGTGGTAATTTTCTTTTAATCTGAGGCATTGTGCTTTTTTTTAGTGCTAGTTGATCACATATTTGGTCAAGATCCTGATTTTAGTCAACGTGATCATTACTTGATAACCTTCATGATCTTGCGTTCTGAAGGTAATACTCTCTGATTCAAATGTACCTGGAGAAGGTGAACACAAGATAATGTCTTTCATCCGGGGACAACGGAGCCTTGAGAACTATGATCCAAACACAAGGCACTGCTTGTATGGACTGGTACGACGGACATGGACTAACTAAATATTTGAATATTTTTCTACTGTGACACACCATTGATCTTCTGATTGTTCTTTTTATTGTGCCTATTTTACACTCGGAATATCATTACAGGATGCGGACCTAATAATGCTCGCTTTGGCATCTCATGAACTTCACTTTTCGATTTTGCGTGAGGTCTGTTAATCCATCCTTGTGTGAACTCCTAGCTTCATCCATACTAAGATAGTTTTGGCAAACCGCATTTAGTTAATTGGATTTAGCAACCAACGGTTTATTGAAGTTAAATGTAGTTGCAGAATTTTGTAAATATTGAGTTGAGAATAGCCCTTTTGTTAACTTGAACAGGATGTGTTACCTCAGAATCTGCCAGAAAATTGCATCCCTCTATCTAAAGAACTGTTCAAAACTGAAGATTCCTCAAGAAAGTGTAGAGGATGGTTCCCCAAAGTAACAGAAACAGCTCATAGGGACGACAGGTCTCCCAAGAAACCTTATCAGGTTTGTTCCTCAGAGATGATAGCAGGGTGCTTCCATTTTAATTTTTCATATAACACCATCTTCTTGCAGTTTTTGAACATATGGGTTCTGAGGGAGTATCTAGAGCTTGATTTGAAGATACCAAACCCAGTTGTCAAAACGGATATCGAAAGGCTCATAGATGACTTCATATTTATTTGTTTCCTGACAGGAAATGACTTCATTCCACGTATTCCTTCAGTTGAGATACATGAGGTGTGCTTATGCCGTCTGATTCTGACAGCTTAATAGCAAACAGTATTGTTATTGTCACATCCTTTCACATGTTCCCCACTGCAAAAAAAGTGGGATTTTTTCCTTAATTTGTCTTCGACGTGGCAGGGTGCAATTGATCTGCTATTGGAAGTGTACAAACAAGCATTTAACAAAATGGGAGGCTATATTGTGAACACCGAGAAGGTACATGCAAAATCGAACTATATTAATTTCATTGATTACTTGTTGAGTTATGTTTTGATGTACTTTTGTTGCTACCAAAAACAGTTAAAAGACAAACATGCTGCATACCTTGAAGTTTCGAGGTTGGAAAAGTTTTTTCATGAACTGTCCTTGTGTGAAGAGAAAATTTTTCTTAAAAGATATGAACTGCGAGAGGTATGTCAGAGAACTTATGATCCTTTGGTCAAAGTGTACAATAGTGCCAATGGAACTTGTTGATTGCATGCAGAGGTCACAGCGCAAATTCGTGCACCAAGCTGCTGAAGAATGGAAAGAAAGAAACTATGACAATATGGTGAGGGCTATATACGGCTAAAAGTTTTGTCCTGATTACTGTCATATTCATTTTTTTAATCTCAAGCTTTCTTCTACTTAGGAAGAAAATCCTGATGGTCCAGATTTGACAGTAAAGTCTTTTTCAACAAACTGCAGTATTTCCGCCTACAGCCAAGACGAGTCAGATGTAGGGAAGAGCTTACCTATTTATTTCTACTTTTGTTGGATATCTGGGCAATACCTTATCATTTCTCCTAAACTTATTTTCCAAAGTCCATCCATGTTATTCCTTGTTTTGAATTTGACTCTCCTGTTGCTTAGGTAATTGCAAATACCTTAGAGCTGAGGCGAAACTTAAAGGATACTCTTCGTAACAAGCAAGACCTTATAAAAAGTGGAGCCTGTAAACATGACGCGGTTAGTAGCGCCTATTTGAGAAAATGTTTCACATATGTGCAAAGTTTGACATGCCATTGCAGGTAAGATTGGGATTGGCGGGGTGGAAGTCTCGATTCTACAGGGAAAAGTTTGGTGTGGAAAAATCTAATGAAGTTGGGATGCTGAAGAAAGACATGGTTATGATTTTTCCTGTTTCTCTGTGCAGATAAAATTTTAATACCAGTGGGCGCTTTGAAGAGACATCATATTTTGTTAACTTTCTCTATCACTGGCTTAATTTAGGTTCAAAAGTATCTGGAAGGACTTTGTTGGGTGCTGCGGTACTATTTTGCAGATGTGCCATCGTGGAGCTGGTAGGATATACATATTTATGATCAGAGCTTTCATTTGTACATGTATCTCCTTATACATTGTACTAGTATGCTTCCATTGTTTCGAAATCGAATGACGAATAGTTCAAATAATTGATAATCTTGATAAATAGTTCCACATGAGTGATGTATGACTGCTAATTCTTATGGACATGTACTAGCGAATGTTTCCATTCTATGTATTATGCATGCATGTCTGTTTTGTTTTCTGCAGGTACTATCCCTTCTATTATGCTCCTTTTGCATCTGATTTTGAAGGGCTCTCTCAGTTCAAGATATCTTTCACCATTGATAAGCCACTAAGTCCATTCGATCAGCTCATGGCAGTTCTTCCAAAAGAAAGGCACGTGAACTATTCTTTATTTTATAATGCACATTCTTCATCGCAATGTTTTAATTGAAATTTAAGTTTATTTTCTGTCGCAGCTCATGTGCACTACCAAAGTGTTACAGAGAACTGATGGAAAATGAAGAGTCTTTAATACATAAATTCTATCCGTCAGGTGTACTTGTTATTCTAAAGTCATCATATAATCTGAGTACCATATACTGAACTAAATGGGAATTTATTTTTCTCACCAGATGTACAGATTGATACCCATGGGAAACGTTTCTTGTGGCAAGTAAGTGATTATTCCATATATATGAGTTCATAATATAAGGCTAGGTTACCCATATTTTGATGCACATTGGCTACATGTAAGACCCCACATTGGCTAGTTGTAAAAGAAAAAAGAAAGCCTTCTTCACACATGCTAGTTTTCTCGGAAATAAATTGTTTCAGGGTATTGTAATGTTGCCATTCATTGATGAAAAGCTGCTGATTCTGGCTACCAAGACGGTGGAGGACAAACTTGCAGTAAAAGAAATTGCCTACCTTCTATGCAAATTGTCTACTAGAGTATGTTGCACGTGAGCGTTTTACATTGTTTTTATTTTGTAGGTACATGAGATAAATAGGAACACAGTTCGGCAGGAGAAGATCTTCCTGAGGAACTCAAATACTCTGCCAACTGGTGCAGCATTTGCGCAGACATCTGACTGTTTGTCAAAAAAGCTTCCGACAGATCAATCTACCAGGTACAATCAAGTCTGAACTGATCGTATGCATTTCTTCTATTTCTGAGCAACTTATAAAAATGTTGCTAAATCCTAAATTTCATTCCACATAGTGAACTTGGAGGGTGGTTGTCGCCTGTCAACGACGATAGCATAAGCTGTGGTTTCTTCCGTTCACCGATAAGAGATCTACAGGACATTAGGAATGACCAGACAATGTATGTTTTCTCTTGACCCTATCATATTCAGGCAGTAATTTTCTAAGAAAAGAAGTCATCCTTTACTTTTCACTACATGTTCCTGTGTATGTTTCAGATCATTCTTGTTCTCCAACCCAGAACCAGTGCAAATCATTCCAAGGCTACTTGATAATGTCAAAAAACCTGAAAAGGTATATTCAGATGTCTCTTTGGCTGCACATTTCACTCGTTCACTGGGCATTTGGCACCATACCGCCAGTTTGCCATCATCTCTGAAAGAAATCATGTCTTTTGCAGACTATAACTGAAACTGAGATTCCAAAGAGGCCGCTGTGGCACACCTATCCTGGTAGCCGACCACCGCCTGAAACCATCCCAACCTTGGCAGAGCCGCAGCCGATGATCAGCGGCTTTGGACGTGGGAGAGGGAGAGCCATCACTGCCGAGACAGCGCTGGGCAGTGGCCGCGGCTACGGGAGAGGTTTCCATGGGGCTGACATGGCGCAAAGCCGAGGCAGCAGGAATGACAGAGGTGGTGCCTACACTTACCAGCCGGACGGAAGCGCTTGTGCAGGAAGAGGGCAGTACGGCCCCACGTTCCACAGGCAGCAGACGGCTTGGCGCCCAGTTGGAAATTCAGGCGGCCGTGGTGGGAGCGACCAGCGCCGTGGTTGGTAGAACAGAAGAGAGATGTCAGGGATGCGATGAACTGATGATGAACTAGCAGCTTGTTTTTGGTCTCACGCCTCACCATTTTGTCTGCAATAGCAGGAATGCTATGTTGATTTCTGAAACTATCCGTGATCTGTCAAACCAGAGGTGCTTTGGCACAATGTTCCCTCGTTCCGTGCTTGTTTGGATTGAGACAGAAGAATGGTTTATTTGAGTTGCTAATTTTGGGTCTGGCAGATTGTCCCATTTGGATCCGCTTGATAGACTCTAATAATCATCATCGATATTAGTCATTAGATCTATTGTAATTTATAAAAATTAATCGCCACAATTTATAAAAAAAAACATAAAGTAACACTACTGGGAACGCCCTCTTTGCCGACAGCTTGAAGCTGTCGGCGAAGGCCTTAATCCTGTCGTGTTACGTGGACATGGACTTCGAACTTTTGGGTGAGTTTATGGACACCGCCTCAAAACACACTCTCCAACATGAATATCATTTTTCGAATGGCTACGTTTCATTATTTCATGCACCTGCAGTTCAATTTTGGATTATGCGAGAAAATTTAAGTAAACAAAATAAATTAACAAAATATAGCAAAATGTTATAAAAGGGCCCAAATTAGAACATATGCTTGTAAACAATATAATTAGGCCATATAAAAAGTTTGAAGTCAAAATTCAAAAAAAATGCAAACTCTTTGCCGACAGCATGGCTAGGCTGTCGGCAAAGAGATATCTTTGCCGACAGCATAAAGACGTGCTGTCGGCGAAGTTAACGGCGTCTGTCCACCGTTTTCCTAGCCAGTTCTTTGCCGACAGGATTTCTTTGCCGACAACAACACTGTCGGCAAAGATATCCTTTGCCGACAGTGTTTGTTCACCGACAGTAGGGAGCCTATGGGCTGTCGGCAAAGAATTCTTTGCCGACAGCGGGGATAGGCTGTCGGCAAAGACTTCCTTCACCGACAGCCCTGGGCCTGGCTGTCGGCAAAATGTGGGGTTGTCGGCGAAGTTCCTTTCTCCCGTAGTGTAAGTCTCAAATTTTGCATCTAAAGTACTCACCTCTACCATTACGAAAGATGGTTCAAAATAACCACCGAATTTTATATAAATAAATTACACACGTATGTCATCATGACAGACAATTAAAAACATCCCTCTAAATTAGATCTAAATTACTCACTTTACTATTAGAAAACATAATTCAAAATAATTAATCCCCTCACATTACATCTTATAAAAAATAATTTAAAATAATTCTCTAATTTTATCAAAATTACTCACATGTGTTATTATGGAAGATAATTTAAATACACCATAATGATTCTATAGATTATCCACCTTTGTAATTATGAAAGATAATGTAAAATAACCTCCTAAATTAGGTTCAACCTACTAATTGCAATATTAATTCTCACCAGACGCATTAGCAAAAGAGAAAAATCCTAAAAATTTTCACAATAATAATAAAAAAAATCTGCAGGGACAACGAACAAGCACCACGGTGTCGCTCCTTGTGCAGTTGATCACTGATGAAGCTAGCTTGTGGATCATGTTTGGTTTCAGTAGGTTGAAGTCGCTCATCCAGCTCCTATGATTCTGAGTATCGCCTGTACGAGAGCCGTAAAGATGTAATCGCCTTATGAGCACTACGCGAGGGCAGGGACTTGGGAGGGGATTCCTATCGGTAGTCACTGATTAGCATTGTTGTGCGTGTAAACTATTATACGTTCCTTCATTTCAAATTATAAGTTTTTTAAATTATGAAAAGAATTACAAAGATTTATGACATAAAATAGATATTAATATAAAAATATAATTAATGAAGAATATAATAATGATACTTATTTAGTATCATAGATGTTAATACATTTATAAATTTGATCAAACTTTAGATGCTTTAATCCCAAAAAGTTAAAAAAACTTATAATTTGGGATGGAGGAGTAATAGATAAGGCTGGAGCAGCCCTGGCCAGGTTGAGTTAGATCAAACCTCTGCTAAACTTTTTGGTATTGAACCAGCTCATACACGTATTGATGAACTTGTCTTTGGTATTTGAACCAGCTCATACGTATTGCGAGCTGGTAGGTGTTGTGGAAGTCACACATGATTGTGAAATAAGCTCGATTAATTGATCATATACGGCGGTAGGTGTTGGGGAATCGATACAGACTCAGGTACTGGCTGGCGCTTCTTATACTAGTACTAGTATAGTAAAATTAAAACACCTACGTACGTACTCCCTGCTCCGTCGTTGACAGTCTGTGAGAAGTCCTGTCGTTGGATATATTTACCCGTTCTCCAAATCCACACCCCCGTGTGATTTGGGGGAGGGTATGGATCACTACCCGTTGGATTGAGGGTATGGTACGGGTATCCCCGCTTATACCCATAATCTCGTCTTCTTCGTTGCGTTGTTCTCAGATGTACGACAGAAATCGTCGAGATCATCTTCCAGCCATGTGCTCCTCTGATCCGGACCTTAGCGCCGTTGGAGTTACCACCCCGCCGAGGTGCCGACCCCTTCACTGACTCGTACTCCGTCCTTGTCCTCAACCTCGGCCATCCTCTGTCGCCGCTGCCTGCTCTTCCTTGGGCCGCTTCATCATTCTGCGATCACCCGACACAATAGCATCATCGTGCTGCTCCTCCTCATCCAAGCCGCCGGCACGTGTAACGCTCTGGATTTTCAAAATTTTGAATTAGATAAAATTTGATTTAAATGAGCTTTAGTTTGAGCTTAAATAATTTAGAGAATATTTTAATTGGGATTAAAATTTAAAATACTAGGTGGGATATTGGATGATGCATACATGCTGGTGCATTTGTTTTATTGTGTGGTGTGGTTTTGATTTCATTTGTTTTGGATTCAAAATCCATGTTGAAAATAGTTTTGAAAATAAAAAGAAAAAAAAGGAATAACTCACCTATCACCGTTTCGGCCCAGTGGCCTGCTTGGCTTATTGGCCCATTTTTCCTCCCCGCGGCCGCTCATGGGCCGGGCTCAGTTTTGAAGTCCAGCCGCAGGTGTCCCTTCTCGTCTCACTGTCGTCTGGGCCCTGTCCCTTTGAGTCGCTGACATGCCAGGCCAGCACGTCAGAGACGGCATCGTCTTCTGCTTCGAGGCGGAGTCGGAACCGATCCCAACTCAAGCTCCGCCCGTGTCTAATCGGTCACGGGATCGTATTCCCAATCGAGGGTGCTCATGCCCTATTTAAGCTAGCCCAAGTCAACCGTTTTTTTCATCTGTTGCCTAAGCCGAAGGCCATCTAGAGCTCGCTGCTACCCCGTAACCCTAGTCCGCCGCCACCTTCTCAAATTCGACGAACTCTTCGAATTAACGACCTCATAAGAGTCAAGAAAGCCTTCCCCATGTTCTAGCAAAGCTAGAAAATCTCTATCTCATTCCGTTTTTGGATTCGGTTGCTCACAGCTTTCCACCGTCGTGCGCCGGGTTACGCCGTCCGTCCTAACGAGCTGTGCGCTGTCTTCGACTCGCCCGCGCTTCCATCTTCTTCGCAGGTAAGCTCGTCTCGAGCTCCTGGATCGATTGGTGCTGGTAGCACTTCAAATAGTAACTGGAATCACCGATTCATCTATTCCGGCAAGCCGCCGGCAATGGCGCCGCCGTGCAGGTGGGGTTTCCGGTGACAGCGCCGCCGAGCCGCCCCTGGACTTGTCACAACCGTCCAAAATTAGATCAACGGTCAAGAATAGAAGATACCCTTTCGGCCACAATTTTGCTAAAGAGCCCTTGACTTTCATTAAATTAGAACCCGCGGTCCTTGGCGTAATCCAGAGATTACGTTTTCTTGTTTTGAAAACATATTTGGGTCCAGGTTAAATGAAAATATATTGCATATGTTGCGAAGTAATGTTTCGAAACTTTAAATGCTTATAATTTGCTCATTTTAACTCCGATTTGACCCGTTCAAGTTGTGTTAGATTCGTATTTGCGAGCTCTACATGTTAATGTAGCTGTACAGTAGGTTTGAAAATTTTAATTTTCGAGTTTATATTAAAGTAATTATTTATCTATGGAAAATCTTAGAAAATTTATAACTTTCACGTTTTGAATCTGATCTTTACGTCTGTGTGATCGTAGTAACGTGTAGAAGAGTTTTACAAATTTTTTATACTGTTTTTGTTACTGTTTTAACTATGTCTCTTTGTTTGCTTCGTGTATGATTGCTCGGATGATTGTGTGTTGATGCTTGGTGATCGAGTATAGACGGTGAGCAGTTTCTTGACAATCAGGAGTATTATTTTGAGCCAGACCAGCAGTATCATCAGAAAAGCTTTGATCAAGGCAAGTATAACATAGGACCATCCTATTCACTGAAATTATCATACATATGCATGTGTCCTCCTTGACAACCATAGAGATTATAACGTAGCTATTGATATCTTGTTCTCTTGTCACCTATGAGTTGTGCATTTGGGTAGCTATTGCTAGTGCTTAATTATGAACGAAGATCTTGTAATTGGACTAATGAATTAAGCGACCAACCTTTAATGATGATTTTATTACTGTTGAAAAGGGGGCTAGAGCATGTGAGTTATTTTGATGCTCTGGTTTATCTTCATAAGGACTTATCTGTACGTGATCATTCGGGACATGCAGTACAGCTGTGAGGGCTATATGGCTCTAGCTTTAGTTGTTTAAAGGACTTTTTCTAACTTGTTAGTGGTTACCTTAAATGGCATAAAAATGGGTGTGACAGCACGGCGTCGTGCGCACGCCCGTACGTCGCCATTGTCAGCACCCCGCCGTCGCGGTCTCGCAGGTGATGCCGCACGTAGCGCCTCCCCTGCCTACGGGGCTCCATCGGCATCGGAGAGGTGCGTGGCACCGTTGAGGCCCAGCAAGCAAGCAAGCAAGCATTCAGTCTGCTTCAGTTCATCTTCTCCAATGACGCATTCAAGCAGCAAGCAAGCTCGAACAGTGTGTCTTCTCCAGTGACGCGTTCAGTATTTCAGTCCAACACCCTGTTCGTTTGAGCTATTTAACAGAATCAGCAGCCATCCAGCAGTGTTTTTCTCTCACAACAAACCAGCGAACAGTACTTTCAGTCACAATAAACTAGCGAAACGAACAGGCTGCAAGCAAGCTAAGCACTGTGTCAGTGTTTATGAGTAGTTGAATCAGATTACCCATCGGGTATGGAAAATTACGGAGAGGATATAGAATGGATATCTTAGAAATAGATTTGGACGTGGATATAAATGGGTTTGCCCATACCCTCCCCAAGACCCCAACGGCAGGTGAGAACACTCGCATGTCAGCAGGGATGCTACGCACGAGGGCAATAGCTAGCACGTCAACTGCTGACAGAGTAAACTCGCTCGTTGAGAACAGAACCACACGCTACGCAGTCAGTTGCGTCAAGGCACTCAGAATGACAGAGTCTCGCGAACACGTCATTGCTGTACAAGCCGTATTCGTAAAAAAAACTAGAAACGGGGGCGCGGCGTGTTGCCGCGACTACCTTCGATTTGGCTAGTGTACGTACGTAGAATAATAGATCCTGCTCTCCAAATACCTGCTCTCCCAGCCACTCGGACAATGTAGCTGGCTAGTCCCATATATACTGTTCATGGGGGTTCAACCACTGTTCACATGGGCCTCACATATACTGTTCATTTTTTTCTCACTTTTTTTAACTCCTCTTTAAACTAGCGTGGCGTAGCGCGCCCCCGAGGCTAGTTTAATATTAACCGTAGTTGACCGTTTCAGTGTCTTTTAATGTAAACTTCTTAAACTGGATCAAAATGGGAGCATTTTTGTCTTGACCATTGCTACGACACTGGCAGATTTTCAATACAACAGTAATGTTAATGGGCATTTAACGCCTGTGCCCTCTAACATTCTGGAGATATGATCATGCATGTACTCTCTAGAGTAGCAGCTAAATACTCCCTCCATTTTAAAATAAGTGTCACTATGATATTCATGCCGGTCAAATTTATTTAAGTTTGACTAGATTTGTAGAAAATATTAACAATATTTGTGTACTATAATGGTACTAATTATGTAATATAAATACTAATATTTTCTTGTATATATATTTGGTCAAAGTAAAAAATGTTTGACTCCTCAAGAACAAGAGCAATATTTATTTTAGGATAGAGGGAGTATAAACTTATGTGCCAGAGTTCTCTAGATACATTTAGGCTTTGTTTGGCAAACCTTCACATTGTGAGCTATTTTTTCTTTGCCAAACAGTATTTTTCAAAACAGCTTCATAGGTGAAGCTTTTTTTTTGTGCTCTCATAGAGGAAAGGGATGAAATGAAGCTGAAAAAAATAGCTTACCCCAGCTTCACTTGCCACCAGTGGGACCTAGCATACATGCATCTCCGATTTGCCCCCAAAGAAGCGAGTAGCGACGTGTGGAGAAGAAGCGGCCGGAGTGCGAGGTCCCGCCGCGGAGCAGGGTGACGCCGCCGCCGCCGAGCCAGGAGAGAGGACACCGGCGCCGTAGTGAGCCAGGCGTGGGCGGCCAAGAAGCCATGAGGGGCTCCATCGCTGGGGCATGGGCCACTTCGAATGGCGCTGTCGCTGAGGCAAGCGCGGCCACTGGGGCACTGCCCCAATCGCCGGGGCGCGGACAGGTGCAGCGCTAGGCGCGAGTAGCTGCGGCCACCAGGGCATGCACGAGCAACGGCGGCGGGGGCTCGTGCTGCCAGGGCCAGCATGCCCATCGTTGCCTGGGGAAGAAGGGCCGGCGCACGAGCGTGAAGAAGACTGGTCGCGTGGTGAAGAAAACGGAGAAAAAAAGGGCACGCTAGAGATTGATTCTTTTGTTCCATCATGCGAAGATATTTTGCCAAATGGGATCACAAAAACTGCTCATTTTCAACAAAAAAAGCTGCTTGTGAAGCTATTTTAAAAAAATACACTGGTAAAGCTGAGCTGTACCAAAAGATGCCTTAATGTACTGCAGGCTTGTTCTACAGATACGAGAGAAGACTATATATGAACGTAATTTCTGGATTAGTGGCTGCACTTGCAAAGAAATCTACTGATGCAGATGTGCCTTGTATTAGATTACACAGTGAAGAAAATACAGATGACATGGACAAATCTGGTGCCGGAGAAGATGGGGCAAGACTCGTCTTGTTAAAGATACTTGGTCTTATACAAGGCACTGTATCTTTTTGCGCGCTGCTGCCGCGTGGTTGGTGACCCCGGCCGTCATTTTAATTTCCCGCCTGCCATGCTCCTCCAAACCCCTATATATACACGTACACACGCATGTGCTAACCCACACAACATACTAGTAGTGATAGCATCAATACAGAACTCGATCAGACACCCTACTCAACACGCTATTCAGTGAGAGGAAAAAGAAAAACTCACTTATTGGCTTGGTCGTCGGCTGATCACCATTCTCACCATCATCTGCTTCTTGCATTATTGCTTGCTAGCTAGTCGACCATCAATTACGACGACGACGACCATGGCGGCAGTGACGGTGGAGATCACGCGCCGAGCGGTGCTTAGAGCCTCACCACCGGCATCCGCCCATGGCGGCGGCGGCGGCAAGCATTGGTCCCCGCTCACGCCCTTCGACCGCGCCTCCACTGACGGCTACATCCCCAACGTCTTCGCGTGGAACGCGCCTGCGCCGGACAACGACGCCATATTGGACGGCCTCCTCGCCGCCGTCGCCAGGTACCCGCACCTGGCGGCCCGCATTGGCGTCGACGACCGCGGCAGGAAGTGCTTCCACCTCAACGACGCCGGCGTGCTTGTCGTCGAGGCCACCGCGGACGCCGACCTTGCCGACGCGCCGCTGGTGGCGCACGTCAGTCTACCCCAAGGCCGATAAGGTACGTAACTTATTCGGTGACCGTTCGATACTTCGATGCAGAAACGTACTAATAAAGCATATATGCTCATGCATGTGTTTGGTCCACCGTCCCACCCATGCATGCAGGAACGTGTCGACGAGCCCCTCTTACAGGTGCAGCTGACGCGGTACAGGTGCGGCGGCCTGGTGATCGGCACCGCGTGCCAACACCTCGTCGCCGACGGGCAGCCCATCACCACCTTCTACATGGTCTGGGCCACGGCCGTGCGCCGCAGCGCCTCGGCTACCGATCTACGACCGTTGCCCTTCACCCTTCACCGACCGCGCCGCCATCGCCGTACCCCGCAGCCCACCCATGCCCAAGTTCGATCACCGGAACATCGAGTTCCGGGACGAGCATAGCCACTCCTACCCCGTGCTCCCCATGGACAGGATCAAGAACATCTCCATCAACTTCCCGGAGGAGTTCGTCGCCGGCCTCAAAGCCCGCGTGGGCGGCGGCCGTCGGTGCACCACGTTCCAGTGCCTCCTGGCGCACGTCTGGAAGAAGGTCACGGCGGCGCGGGATCTGGCTCCGGAGGAGTTCACTCAGATAAGGGTCGCCGTGAACTGCAGGGGCCGTGCCGTCCCTCCGGTGCCCATGGAGTACTTCGGTAACATGGTGCTGTGGGCGTTCCCGCGAATGCGAGCCCGGCAGCTGCAGTCCTCCAGCTACGCCGCGGTGGTCGGCGCCATCCGCGACGCCGTCGCGCGCGTCGACGCCGAGTACATCCAGTCCTTCGTCGACTTCGGAGACATGGCGGAGCGCGCCGGCGGCGAGGAGCTGGCATCCACAGCCGGACGTCCGGGCATGGCATTCTGCCCGGACCTGGATGTGGACAGCTGGCTGGGGTTCAGGTTCCATGACCTCGACTTCGGCTACGGGCCGCCGTGCGCCTTCCTGCCGCAGGACCTGCCCGTCGAGGGTCTCATGATCTTGGTGCCGCCGTGCGCAAGGGTGGCGTCGACCTCCTCATTGCTCTCGACGATCACCACGTGGCCTTCATACACATCTGCTTAATATAGTCATCTGAAAGTATTAGCCGCTTCTTACTAAAATCTATTGATATTATTTTCGTGGGATAAATCTTAAAATTTTATCCATGGTGTTAGTGATTAATACAAGTTTGTAGTTAAAGTTTTTAAGTTCAGGCATTTCTTGTGACAGCTATCTGAATATAGTTTTTTTAGAAAGACACTCAAAAGAGTGTCTCATATCTGATATATATCAAGAAAAATAATAGCTTGTAAAAAAGAACTTACGCAAAACAATCTCTAAAAAATAAGAGTACATTGAAGATCAAAGCGGTAATGTTCTTTCCTTTGGTCGTCCATTGCCTGCCAAGGATTGAAGAACACACCAAAAAGACAACAAAGGAAAAAGACATCTGCAAACACCCTCGCCATAAAAGGCTTTGAAGGCTGCAAAATCCACTAGCTGCTGACAACAGGGGGTGTTTCATTTCCTAGGGGCCCAAAAAAAACAGCCTGATTGTTCAAGGTTCAAACAATTTACAATTTTTATTTCCTAAGAAGTCGTACAATTCAAAATTTAATCAAATCTATATAAATAAGTACTACCATTTTTATACCATATAAGTATAATTAGATGAATTATATAATATATCTATATAGTAAATCTAGTTAAAGACATAAATATTAATATTATTTTATATAAATTTAGTTAAAGAAAGCTTATTTATCCTAAACTCAACTACATTCTTTTTTATGAAGGCAGGAGTATATAGTTATTTTACTAGTAAACATGTATGTGCATTGTAACGGGAGAAAAAACTATCAAATGTTCATGGAAAATGGAAATAGGAATGATGAGTAACTACTCCCTCCATTCTAAATTAAAAGATGTTTTGGCTTTTCTAGTAAATAAATTGATTTTACTATACATATAGACATAGTGTATATCTAAGTGAAGCAAAAACTATGAATCTATAAAAAATCAAAACATATCTTATAATTTGGAATAGAAGGAATATTTATGTTTCCCCTTTTTATGAAATTTGAGAGTTATAATTTATTTTTGACAACTATAATATTCAAAATATAAGCTAATGCTAGCAATAATATGACAATGTCTAATTAAGCTTGTATCAAATTAAATTACGTCCTTGATAGATCTTTTTCTTCGTTGCTAATAAGAACAAAATTATTTGCTGGTACATATATCTTAAGTTTAATTTAAAATATTCATGCGTTGGTACATTTGAATATCATGTTTTATGAATTCTTTTAAATACAACTAAAATCTGTAATTCAAGTTGGAACGTAGTTAGTTACTGATATGTGTCAAGGGCTGATATGTCCAATGATGATTATAACAGGAGGCCTCTTATGATTTTTCACATCATGCCATTGTCAGGGATTGCACTGGTGCATGCATACAATATGTCTACACATGGATCAACAGTCTACGACATTACTCTGATCCCTTCAAATGTATTTTCATCCCCATCGGGTCAATCCTTTGTCTCGAGTTGTTCAATTTAATTATGAACTTGCAATCTTTTTGCCTCGAACCTATGCATGAGCCAGCAAAAGAAAGAGGTTCTAGTAGATGATTTTCCCCATAAAATTCATATGAAATCACAGGATGGCAACAGTATTCCTTTTTATTTCTTGAGTTGCTTTCCTATGAACAAAATAATATCTACGCTATAATCCTTAGAGCATCTCCAAGAGTTTCCAAAACTCACTCCCAATCTAGATTTTTGGCAACATTGGGAAAAGACGACTCTCCAGCCACTCCCTATCTCAACTCCTAACCTCCCACACTCGGAAAATCAATCTCGTCGAGCGGATATAAACTTGTGGTATCCATCACGCCAATCCGAGGGTAGAAGGATGTGGGGAAAAAATAAGAAGTAAGACAGGGTTCTTGATGCAAATGTATAAAAGAAAGAATATATAAAATTGGTTGGGTTGATTTAAAAATAGTTTGGGACGTCTTATGTAAAATTACCATCTATCTCTATGAGCGAGATTTTGGAAACCATTAAAGAAGCCAACAGATATGCTCCCAACTTTTTTGATCTACTTAGAAAACTTATTAATTTATCAAGTGATTTTTTAGAAAACTACTAGAGATGCTCTTAGGATTTCTGAATCCTGTATTTTTTTTTCTCTAAAAATCCTCCATTCCAAAGAAGACCTCAAGTTTGATACCATAATTTACCAACCTCTAACATTTAGTTTGACAAATCTATAGTAAATATTTTTGCCTAACTTGTGATACTTTTATCTGCAAAATCTTTGGCATAGCAAATTTTAATAGCCGTAGGCTATGTGTTTCAAGAAGAAGAATTAGCTTCCCAATACCAGCTCCGTTTTCCCTTGCGGATAAGGTTATGTTCTTGCGTTCCTCGCTTCCTCCGTGCAGCTGCGAGATGATCATGATATGCTTTCTATATATTGCAGCTATAGTCTCACGGTCATTCCAAAACGGTTCATTCATATATTTTTTATTACTGCCGGCCAGAGTTCGATCCCCCACGGGGGCGAATTATGGTGGCCGGAGGGAAAAAAAATCTCCTCGTCTGCTCTGCGTTTCCCAAAGCTTAGGTTGCGGACTGGCCCATTCACTGTGGGCGGGGTACAGGGTTCGGGGGTTTTTCTCGATCTGCGTGAGAGATCTCCTTCTTAAGCGCAAAGCTCCGGGACTGTCTAGTCGTCCGAAGGTCGAGTTTTTTTTTTATTATGGATTGGATTGATTTGGGCTATGGATGCATATGGTACGTACGTAAGGCTAAAGTTTGGATTATCCAATAATATCCATTGGTCCGACTCGTTCTATAGCAAAATTATAACAATTCAAATCCCATGCATCGTTAGCATCATCGTTGCCGCGGCTTCAGTTCCAGAAAAATAAATATACTCCCTCCATTGTAAATTTGTAATACAATACATTCTAAAAATTTAAACAGCAAAAGGTATATTCAAATGACGATGTACCATGCATTAAATGCAATTAAAAAGTTTTTCATTAAATGATAGTTTTCTATTTAACAAATTTTGCCAAATCTAAGTATGGCCGCCATATAGAATGTCATTTTAGTACAAAATTTTAGAATTAAAAATATTGTCGGAGGGTATTGGATCGCTGAACTAGTCTGACAACGACCTCCAGCTCAGTGCTTGCTCGCAACGATGCCCACGTGAGCGGCGAGCTAACTTGTAAATTCCATTCCGGAGTTCGTTTGGTTTCGGCTATTGGAATAGAACATTCCGGTACTGATTTATACCGGTGTACTATTTTGGATTTTATAATAAATAATATGTGAATATACTTATACATAAATGTATATATAAATATATACCGACTTAACTTGTAATTTTCACTTTTACCAAACTAACATATCGCCATTGGATAAAATTGGACTAGCTGTATGATGTTTTTTTTTGTGATATATAACTTTTTATTGTCACTAAGTTGAAGTGTCTAAAACATAATGTTATAAAATGGGTGGTATAATGACATTATGACCTATTGTCATGCTAAATACGTCAAAAAGCCATATATTTCTTGTAGTGTTCAGCAAGTTCATAAGAACTTTCAAAGTTCAAACTCCAAAGTTCATATATGGAAAAATAAAATACATGCAGCTACAGACGGTATCGACCGGTATTTGACCGATATTGACCGGTTTTGCCTAGTATTAACCGGTATTTGACTTGGTACGGAATTGCGGCTCTTCTATACCGGTCTAGGTGCCGGTACGAGGCATTCCAGCCGGTACCGGAATGGAATTTATAACTACAGTGCAAGGCTTTTGCCGTGGTTCCCACGTTACAGGCTTGTTTGGTGTTGTCCTGAGAAACTTTGCCTGGCCTAGGCACATCCAACCACATGCAACTAAAATCCAAAGTCTGAGATGGTTGCTTGGTCCACACAACTTTCTTAGGGTCTAAACCAAACGAATCCATATACTTGCCCACACCACACCGGGACTTCCTAGCACCCGGACATCCAATTCGCAGGGGCGCTAGTTTTCGGACGGTAGCGTGTCGAGCTGGCGAGCGAGTGCGCCGCCCCGGACGTCGCCCACGCTGCTTCGAATATCGCCCGCGCCGCCATCCGCTTCCCACGCGCATCCCATATGCAACACTCCGATCTACATTTGAAACATCCAAATGCAACAGTTGCAACATACAAAAGAAGACAGATGAAACACCTGAAACAAACGTCTAAAACACTTGCAAAACGCATGAAAACACTTGAAAACCATTGAACGTATGCAACACCTAGATGAAACACTTGCAATATATGTATGAAACACCTGAAACACTTGAAACATATACTTGCAACATGCATCTGGAACAGATGAAACATTTGGAACATACACTTGAAACATACGTGTATAGCTATTGCAATAGTGCAACATCCCGATCTACATTTGCAACATCGATATACAACACTTACAACATACCTCTGAAACAACTGAAACACTTGAAACATACTCTTGTAACATGCGCTTTTAGCAAAACATGACAAGTGGGTGGATGGAGCACCGCACAGCGAGATCCGGTGCTAGGTCACGGTCGAAAAGGAGGATGGCAGTGGGCAGGCGGCTACGTGGCCCCTGGTGAGTGGTGGCGCCCCCGGTGAGCGGCACCCGCATTGGAGGCGGCAATGAAGATCGAGTAGGTGTGGCCTCGCGCGGTGAGGCGCCCCCACGCTAGAGAAGGTCACGGCGGGCGGCAATCGCTCTAGGGAAGGCGAGCGGCGAACGAGCGGTGGGGAACGCTGTGACAGCTGTGTGAGTTGGGAAATGTCGTTGTCTATTTTTTTGAGAAGCTGTGAAAGAAGGTAAAGGGAAGCATGTCAGTTGGGCTTAGGAAGTGCGAAGTCCGGACGCCTGCACCACAGCATTTCGAAAGTGCAAAGTGATAAGCTCTGCCATCCATGATGCCAAAACCACCGACCTCAACAGCGCGGGCACGCAGCAGCATGGGGTTAGTGCCTAGAGCTCCGGCCGCCATATCAGAGAGTTGCAGTGCTAGGATTAGGTGGAAGGGGAGGAGGACAAACGAGCGACGTGGACTCGTGGAGGGAGGATGCTTCGATGGAACGGCAATGAACGCGACTGGATTTTGTTGACAGTTGGATTTAAAGTGGATTCTTGTATTTCTTGGATTTGGATGTTAATCTACTTTCACCTCTAAAGGCTCGTATTCTTGTATTTTATAGGCGAGACCAAAGCCGCTGCAGCTGCATGCCTATTTCAAAATCAAAATAGGGTGGGGAGTATGCAAACTTTTGTTTTTTATTGTAAAAAACTTTTTAGGAGAATGAGAGGTTTGTTGTAACAGGCTTGAGTATACTATATAAATCTAAAGATAAGAGAACCTGTGGAGCAAACGCGCGCACAGCGTGTACACGGTAGCGAAAAAAATTTGGAACGTTCTGATCTTGATCGACGGTGCTGGAGGCGCTGAACTGTGGCCTCTTCGTCCGCAAACAGAAGTTTGGTTGTGGCCTGGTCAGCTGCAGTACAATCCGCAAACAGGAGTTTGGTTGTGGCCTGGTCAGCTACAGTACAATCCATACGTTGTTGTCGAGCGTTCATTGGCCGCGCTGTGTCGTTGTCGCCCAGTGAGTGGCTGGCCTGGACCGGCCCCGCCTGCAGCGTCGCCTGGGAAACGGGCTTTCTAGCAGCCTGTGCGGCCGCTACCGCGGGCGCCGTGCCTGTGCGGTTGTGGTCTGCTCCGTGCCGCTGCCTGTTGGGCTCCACGTCACGTGGCTACCCTGGGCCCCCATGGTCAGCGTCCCTGGTTGTGTGGAGTTCTCACTGTTTTGCGGGCGGAGCCGGGGTGGGGAGCTGGAGGCGCCGTGCCTGTGCGGTTGTGGTTCGCTCCGTGCCGCTGCTTGCTGGGCTCCACATCGCGTGGCTACCTTGGCCCCCATGGTCAGCGTCCCTGGTTGTGTGGAGTCCTCACTGTTTTGCGGGCGGAGCCGGGGTGAGGAGTTGGGGTGAGAAAAGGACCTGAGCAGCCGGCTACTGTTCTTCCCCCCCTTCCGGATTGCGATTTGTCGCAGGTAGGCGGCTCCGGCTACCCTCTCCTTGTTTCGTCTGGGTTCTTTGCCGGCGTCGGCGGCTTCTTCCTGACTGCGTGTGCCTCTCCGTCGCATTTTTGGCGCCTTCTCTGCAGGGTCATAACGGTGTCTGGAGGGTGCTCTGGAGAGTGGTGCGGGTTTGTGGAGGCGGTGGCCTGTGCTGCGCTGGACCTGCGGCTGACCGGAGTTGGTGTCTTCCTGCCTGCTGGGACCGGCGAGGCTGGTATGGTTCTTTGGGATCCCATGCTACTGTTTGTGCTCGATATTTGGTTGATCTGTACAGATTTCTGACATTTGGGGGTGGGGTTTTTCCTTTTTTTCCCGGCGTCCGTTCGCCCTCGATTGGGCATTCTTGCACTGCCGGTGCGTTGGTGTTTTCCTTTTGTTTAAATCATCTCCGTTTCCACCTATCGCTGGAGTACAGAAGAAAGGAGACATGTTTGTGGTTGGGACCTCCTACCTATCTCTGCTGCAGGCTGTGGCGGCTAGGTGTGGGTTGCCGTATGCGTCGGTGGTGTTCGAGAGGGCCGGAGACGGGACACCTGTCTACGGTGTCGAGATCGATGTGCCCTGTTTTGGCGCCGTCGTCGCCTCCCGTAGTTTTTTCTTTTGGGCACCCCAAGAAAAAATTTCTGCTCCAGGCTACGAGCAAGCTGCTTTGCAGGCCATAGCTTTTTTACAGAAACTGTATGGGTTTGTCGTGGTCGATTACAATTTTCAGAGTGTAGTGCTGTATAGTCGGGTTGCACGCGATGCGGTGGCTGTTGCTGCTACGGCTGCTGGGATTTTAAGTAGGATAGGTGTAGAACGAAAGGACCTGGCTATGCAGTCTGCATACTTGATGAAGGAGGTATCCTTACTTAGTCTTCTTGTTTGATGCTTTTTGGTACCCTGGAGTGGTGTACGGGCTAGCCATTTCTTCGCTATGCAGGCTGATGAGATTAATGGGTTGTATGGTTTACCTGGTACACAGAGACCCGTAATGTGTTTTGTTTCACATGCTGTGTTCCAGTCGCTTCCCTGCTTTCTGAGTAGCCCGCATGGCGCCAGGTGTTCTTCTGCCTTGCGTCGATACAGCTGGTGAAGGAGCATGTATGTCATCTTGAGTGTTGTTTTCACAGAATGAGCTCTGAATGATCTCTCTGGCCCTGTGATGACGTGGTCCATTGACTGATCCTTGTTCTGTTATGCCTAGCTTCTTCCCGGTCTGCAAGCACGGTTAGAGCTTCACGTGGTGCTAGGAAGCAATGTAGGTGTTCTGTGAAACTCTTTAGATATGCAGATGGCCCTGTGTCACTCCAGAGGGTTCATGGTTGGTTGTCCTTTTGTTATAGCGGCCGGTGCATACCACGTGCCGGTTAGTCTCTCTCCTACCGAGTGTCGTCGTAGGCGAAAGAGATATCTGGACCAACGGAAAATGGTTAAGCGGATGAGATATTTAGAGCAGCCTCCGCTGGGCTCGACAGGTGTTGCCTCTTTCCATATGCTTTGTACACTCCGTTTATCTCTGAATTTATAGAACTCCTCTGTGGTCCCTGTGTGCTCTATGCTAGGCTCTGTTAGTGCCTATGATACAGCTTTGGGGTGTGGTCGCTTCACTCAAGAATTCATTGATGCATTGAAAGGTTTGTTTGCTGTAGCTGTCTGCTTTGGATTGCTGATTGTTTCAGTTACGTCTTCAAAGTGTTGCTAATTGTGTGTTACTGTCTTGGTCCTATGCTTTCTACGTGGCTCTATTGGCTTCTGGACGATCGGTAGCTTCGTATTCTGGACGTTCGGATTATGGACTTCCAGAATATGAATGTAGATATTGCCATGCTACCTTCTGGCTCTGTGAATGTGCTAGGGGACAGTCAAGCGTGAGGAACAGTAACATTGTTTACAACAGATGTTGTAAGGGTGGTAAGATTGTGATACCTCCATTTATGCAGCGGCCTGAGCCCCTAGCTTCTTTGGCCAGATTTGATGGTGATGCTCGGTGTAAACGTTTCCTAAAAAATATACGCCAATACAATTGTTTGTTTGCTTTCACTTCGATGGGTGCAAATATAGATAGATCTGTGAACGATGGCCGTGGGCCTCCTGTGTTTAAGATATCTGGCCAAATTCACCATCGTATAGGATCCCTTCTTCCAGACCATGGCAATCCCCCGAAGTTCATCCAGTTGTACATATATGATACAGCAAACGAGGTGAGGAATAGACTGCATGCTCTTCACCCAGGCGAACGCCCTAACGAACCTTTAGAGCCGCTTGTTATTGAGGAGTTGATGAAGATGCTAGACAACCACAATCCACTGGCTAAATAGTTTAGATTGGCAAGAGACCGACTAGAAGAAAATGGTAATGAAGAATTCATAGTCAGGATCATAGGGGCAAGAGAGGGAGACCCAGTTCAGTATAATCTTCCCACTGTTGACCAGCTTGCCATGCTTGTTGTTGGTGATTTTTCCTTGGACACATTTCAGCGAGATATAGTGGTACAGGCTAGAACTGGTCGGTTGCAGCATATTTCCTCCCTGCACCCTGCTTATATGGCACTGCAATACCCTCTTCTATTTCCCTATGGTGAGCGTGGTTATCAAGTGGGTGTAGTCTATTCTGGTGTTGACGTCAGCGGTGAGAATGCTAGGGTTAAAATAACTATGCAAGACTATTTCCGCTATGCATTTCACTATAGAAAAAACCAGCCAAACCCCTTCCTATGCTACGGTTCCTTGTCTACTCAAGCAAAAGTTGATGCGCGTGCTTCTGTTGATGAAAATAGGCTCTGGTATGTACTAAACAACCAGAGTAAGCTGCGTGTTGAAAGCCTACAGGGCATAGTCGACGCTGTCGATAGAGGCTGTGTGGATGGGGCCGAGATTGGTAAGAAAACGGTGCTGCCAGCTTCCCATACCGGCGGCAGGCGCTACATGATCCAAAATTACCATGATGGGATCGCAATATGTAGAACATATGGACCACCTGACTTTTTCACTACGTTCACCTGTAATCCAAAGTGGCCAGAGATTGCGGGGGCGCTGACCTCTGAGCCTGGTCAGAAACCAACTGATAAAGCAGATATAGTGGTTAGAGTGTACAATATGAAGCTTGAGGAGCTCCTTGGGGACATAAGGGATGGTACTGCTTTTGGCCCGGTCAGCGCTGGTATGTCCTTTGCATGATCGAGTCTGTCCCCTTGCTGTGTTTCCTTTTTTTTGCTTGGTGATTGACGATGTTTTCTCTATCTGTTTGCTTAGTGCTGCACACTGTCGAGTTCCAGAAACGTGGCCTTCCTCATGCTCATATTATTATTTGGCTGGCTCGTGACACCTCACACCCAACCCCTGCACTCATTGATACATATATAAGTGCTGAGATTCCTGATCCACATGTAGATCCCCTTGGATATGCGTTGGTTGCTGAGCACATGGTGCATGGTCCATGCGGACCAGGCCACGAAAACTGTCCATGCATGAAAAAAGGCAAGTGTTCAAAAAGATTTCCCAAAAAGTATCAGCCTCAGACACACGTTGATGAAACTGGCTTTGCTCTATATAAAAGACCCCACAATATGATGTACATTGAGAAGAGTAACAAGCGACTAGATAATGGCTGGGTTGTACCATATAACATGTTTTTCCTTAAGAAATACCAGGCACACATCAATGTAGAGTGGTGCAATAAGGGGATATTTATTAAATACCTGTTCAAGTATGTCACTAAAGGTCCCGACCGTGGCAAGGTTTATATAGAAAGAATACGGAATGGGGAATCGGCTCCCTATGATGAACAAACAAAAACAATTAATGAGGTAAAAGAATACATCGACTGTAGATATATATGTGAGCAGGATGCGTGTTGGCGAATTTTTGGTTTTGACATCCATAGACACTACCCTGCTGTAGAGCGGTTGCCTGTACATTTGCCAGATGACAATTGTATAGTTTATGATGCAAATGCTGATATAGCCAGTGTTGCTTCCGAGGAATTTCTTCGTAAGACAATGCTCACTGAATGGTTTGTGGCCAACCAGAACAGTCCTGCTGGTAGAGATCTCACTTACTGTGAGTTCCCTTCCAAGTGGAAATGGGACAGCTCTGGTAGATTCTGGGACCGTAGGCGGCGAGGCGCTGGTAAGATAGGTCGCCTTTACTACGTGCATCCCTCTGTTGGTGAGAGATACTTTCTTAGAATGTTACTTCTTGTGGTTAGAGGTGCTCGGGGCTACGCAGATCTTAGGAGATACGATGGGATTCTCTATCCCACGTTTAAACAGGCATGTAGTGCCCGTGGCCTCCTAGGTGATGATAGAGAGTGGTACGATGCTTTCGATGAAGCTGCTGCGTGGGCCACCTCTCCACAGCTGAGAAAGTTGTTTGTCACTATGCTTTTGTTCTGCGAGGTAAATGATGAATACGCTTTCTTTGAAAAGGCTTGGAAACTTCTAGCCGATGATATACAGTATCGGCTGAGAGATACTCTTGGCAATCCTGGTTTCGAGCTTTCTGAAACAGAACTTAAAGACTATTTGCTTGACGAGCTTTCGACACTCTTTTCAAAGAACGGGGTGAGAATGAGGGACCATAATTTACCTGAAAAATCCAAAGACTCAGGCTGTTCTTTTGGTAACAGACTTATTGAACATGAACTCTCATATGATGTTAGCCTGCTAATGGTTGAGGCCCACAGATTAGTTGCCCGTCTAAATGAAGAACAGCTCAGTGCATTCGACTCAATCACAAAGGCAGTTTGCGATAATAGGCCAGGTTTCTTTTTTGTGTCTGGGTATGGGGGTACTGGAAAGACCTTCCTTTGGGGGGCTATAGTTACTTGGCTGCGTGCACATCAAAAGATTGTTCTTACTGTTGCGTCATCTGGTGTTGCTTCTTTGTTGCTGCCTGGTGGTAGAACTGCTCATTCTCGTTTTAAGATCCCATGTGACCTAGATGATACCACTGTCTGTGATATCAAACGTGGTTCGATGCTTTGTGAGCTGCTTGAGGAAACATCGTTAGTCATTTGGGATGAGGCTTTGATGATGCACCGTCATGCATTCGAGGCTTTAGATAGAACCCTGCGAGATCTTATATCATGCAAGACAGAGGGTGCGGACAATTTAGTTTTTGGTGGTAAGGTTGTTGTGCTAGGTGGTGATCTTCGACAGATCTTGCCTGTTGTTGAGGGCGGTAGTAGAGCTGAGATTGTAAATGCTACTATAGTAAACTCCCCATTGTGGAAAACTGTCACAGTCTTGTCTTTGAACATAAACATGAGGCTCCGTTGTCCAGACTTGACCGTAGAGGCACAGCAAGAAATTTCTGAATTTAGCAAATGGGTGTTAGATGTCGGTGAGGGCCGTGTACCAGGTGCAGAAGATAATGGCGAAACAGATGGTGCATTGATTAAAATACCTCCTGATCTATTGCTTATGACAGAGGGAGATAAAATCGCTTGTATGGTTAGTACAATTTACCCAGATTTGTGTGCTAGATTCTCTGACCCACTGTACCTCCAGAACCGGGCAATTTTGACACCAACGAATGAGGTTGCGGACACTATCAATTCATATGTAGTATCGTTGGTGCCTGGCGAGAGTCGAGAGTACCTAAGCTGTGATGAGATAGCAAAGTCTCCAAACACCCATGAATCCTATGACCTATTATACCCGATTGAGTTTCTCAATTCACTAGATGGGAATAATTTCCCGCATCATCGTATTGTTCTTAAAAAAGGGGTGCCAATAATGATGCTTAGAAATCTTGACCAGTCTGGTGGGCTGTGTAATGGAACAAGATTGGTTATTACTAATATTGGTGACATGATGATAGAGGCCCAGATAGTCACTGGAACACACATTGGAGACATTGTTCATATACCGAGAATTTCTTTGACACTCAAAAGTACAAGGCTACCTTTTGTCCTGCGGAGACGTCAGTTTCCCATTAAGGTTTGCTATGCAATGACTATTAATAAGAGCCAAGGACAAACGCTATCACACGTGGGTGTCTACTTGAAAAATCCTGTTTTCAGTCATGGGCAGCTGTATGTGGCTATTTCACGGGTGACTTCAAAGAGTGGCCTCAAAATACTCATAGAAGATCTCGAGGGTAATTGCATAGATCGGACCCTGAATATAGTCTATGATGAGATCTTTTCGGCGCTGTGTCCAGCTGCCGCTCCTGCTTAGATTTACTTATTTTAAACATGGAAAATAGCTTTTGGCCTGACGAAGTATGGGGTTTCACCTGTCTCTTTTGCTCTAATTATGTTAGCCTGAGACGTTTCTGTGTTGTGTTGGTACTGTTTGCCTACACTATGCTTTTTGGGACTCTTGGTGTTAGTGTTGGTAGGTTTTTACTTTCCCGTTCTGTTCTCACTGGTGGTTGCACCTGTTTACTGTTAGTGTTTAAAAGCCTGTGAATGTGGTAAGTATTGCTGCTCAGCTGCTGTGGTTCTGTGGTGTACACATGTGCTTGTCTTATCGGTTTCCACTGCTATAATGTGCAGATCTGTTGTGATGGCTTTTGACCTGCTGCCTACTCTGCGTCCTCGGCAGTGGCGCTCAACCATTTGTGTTCGTGTGTGCCGGAAGTGGGAGTATCGTGGTGGAACTGACGATGGCCCGGTGCAGCATGTTGACCTCGTGCTTCTTGATGAAAAGGTCCATAGCTCTGTCCTATCCTTTGTGTTCTTTATTTCACTATTGTTGTTGGTGTCCTAAATGTATTGCCTATGCTATTTGCCTCTAATCCATGTGTAGACCACTGATAGGTTTGCACCATTCTTTCTTCTAGGGTAACAGCATGTATGGTGAGATCCCAGAACCCGAGGTGGAAGACAAGAGTCCCCTTCTTCAGGAAGGTGGCATCTATGTCATCAGCCGCTTCAAAATTTCAAATGCTAAGTCAGGATACAGGCCAGTGAATTGCCCTTACATGATAGAGGTCACCCTACATACAACCATCTCTGCTGCAAGGACCGACATGCCTGACTTCCCAGAATATGCTTACAACATCACGCCGATAGATGCGTTGTCTTCACATGTTGGTGATACCAGAAACTTCCTTGGTAAGCTAATTTCTCTTTGCTGAGCGTTTCTTCTACTTCAATTTCTGCTTTACGCTAACG